>CABHPH010144585.1:0-20074 GCA_902168325.1 Peromyscus nudipes
CGATGGATGGGTTACTCTCTTGTCCAGCTCATCAGAAGAAAAGTATTTAAGAAGGCAAAGTTGCTTGACTGAGGTCATGAGGGAAAGCTCTGTCTAGGAAACAAGTCCCCCCTGGTTACACCAGGTCTAGCCTTTCCCTTTCCTCAGCGTGAGATTCCAGAAGAAAATCCAGTTCCTTGGTGTCTATTGTTTCCATAGTCTAATAGCCAGAGGGGCAGGGGTGTCTATTTAGAATATCTTTGTTTCTGAACCCTAACTCTGACCCTGAAAAGAGTGTGTTTTTTTTTTAAAACATAAACTCTAATAGGTTCTTAGCTGTCATAATTCTGAAACAGACAGTGCACCAGACTTGCTCTATTTTGTCCCTGACACAACTCAGAAACCCGATTCTGGAGGGATGGGTTACAGAGAGCTGGGGAGACAGCATACTTTGGGAACCAAGAGAGTGATAGGGTGTGGGGGAGGGGAATCATCCTCTGAAACAAGAAGACATCCCATCATTCTCTCTTCCCCTGCTGTTTTCCAGAGGCTCAGTCCCAGCCTTCCTCTCTAACTGGCATTTTGACATCCAGATTAGTGAGGGCTAGAATCACTAAGTTTATTTTAACATGAAGAAAATATCTTCCCCCAAAGGTAAACACCACACAACATGACTTCTGTTCCTTGAGGATGACAAGGAAGGAGGGGGAAGGCACCAGACAACCTTAGTGGCAGACACGCCTCTGTCCGTGCTGACACAGCGTTATGCATCGGATTCTGCATCTCTGGACAGACCCCTTTGTCCTCCCTAGAGTGGAGGAGAAATTTCATCTCCTCTCAGTCCCTGAGATCCTGGCTAAGGCAAAGCAAAATAGGAGCTGCCTTTGACCTCAGACACTGGGTGCTGAAGTCTTAAAAAGTGAATTACTAATAGATGCTTATCAGTCTAATAGAGTTGGAGAAGGAGGGAGACATTGTTTATGTCCTCTCTGGGCGTCTGTGCTTTCTATAATCAGCAAATAGATGGGCTCATCTTGGTTTTCAGTCTTCCCCTGGGGTTGGTATCAGGGGGATTTCATGATTGTAAAGGCTACTTACATGTTTAAAGGGAACATCCCTGTAGCCACAGGGCAAGAACCCTGGGGGATGTGCAGCAAGGCTTCAGGGTCCTGTGGAGAGTAGCCAACCCTCCAAGTTCAAGGCAGTTTGCATTACTACGTCCTCTTTGTCCTTAAGGTTTTTCTCAAATGGTGCCAGGAACTTTTAGGCAATCACTTTTACAGATAAAGAGCAATCGTTTTTAAGTGCACATCTGCCTAGTCTTGAGACCAGAGCAATCATGGACCACCAGAAGAGACCCCACCTCTGCTCAACAGTGCCCTTGACTCTGGTTAATTTAAGAGCGGGTTTTCTCCAAACATACGATGCATAGCTGGAATCCTACCCTCAAGACCAAAGTGAAAGTATTCCTGGCAACATTCTTTGACTCATAAGTGAGTTTCTTTTTCAAATCTGTCTCCGTGCTAGTGTTGTGATGGTGAACATTATGTTTAAAAGTTTAAAATGACTGTGCTTAAGAGAATTATGAAACAAGGATGCCTCTAACCTGTAAGCCCTACCTGCCCGAGCATAGATAACCCCCTGGAATTCTGGGGGCTGTGTGAGAGCCCAGGTTACATTTTAAGTTCTAATTACTATGCCTTAGAGATCCACGGAACAAAAATGCCTTTCATCTACAAGCCCTGTCTTTTCCTAGATTCTCCAGGGCTTTGATGAGAAAGAGCTGTTGAACTTCATCACCGGCCTTTTCTCTTGTGATGACTATATAATGCCTGTGAGTTTTGTTTCATTTATTGGTTTGTGTGGGTTGAACCAACTTTGCTCTGTGATGAAACTAGCTCGGTCCTTTGTCATCTAATCTCAGTGTGTTCCTGAACACGACTTACAGGAATTTGATTAGGAGCGGTGTGTCTTTGTTCATACAGGAGACACTGACCTATAGCTTACTTTGGTTGTTTTGTTGTTGCTGTGTCCTGATCTGGTTTTGACATCAGAGTAATTTGTGGGATACTTCGAGGAGTACTGGTGTTAGTTCCCTTAAAGATCTGGAAAAGCTCAACATGAGTCTGTCCAGCCATGGCCTTCCTTTAAGGCGTGTTGCCTTTCATAGGTCTGTTGAAGTTGTTCATTGTTTAAAAAAATTTAACTTTGGTAGGTCATGCTTGTCTAGGAATTAGTCTATTTCTTCCAGAGTTATTTTTGACTATGAGTTTTAGATTATTTGAGTTTCACTGGGATTTGTCGTCACACTCATATATCCGTTCCTAATTTCATCAAGTGGTGTCTTCCCTCTCTTCCTTTTGGCTGGTTTAGCCAGGGCTTTGTCACCCTTGTGTATCTTGTCAAGGCACTCACCTTTTGTTTCCTGGTTTCTCTGTGGTGTCCCTTAGTCTAACTCATCTCTGCTCTGCTCTTTACTGTTCTCCTGCTGGCTGCTGCTTTCGGGGTTGGCTTCTTGTTTTCTAAAACTTGAGGTTGCTTCACTGGTTATTATTTGAATACTCCGACTGTTTTAGTGTAAGCGCTCACAGCTGTAATCTGCCCTCTCAGAACTGCCTTCACTGCCTCCCAGAGGTTCTGGAAAGTTCTGCTTTCATTTTCATTCGATTTTAGTCACTGCCACGATTTCTTCAAGGACACCCTGGCAATTCAAGAATTCATTGTTCAAGGCTGGGCATGGTGGTGCTCGTCTTTAATCCCAGCAGAGGCAGGTGGATCTCTGTGAGTTTGATGTTAGTCTGGTCTACATAGAGAGTTCCAGGACAGTGAGAGCTACACAATGAGACCCTGTCTCAAACAAACAAACAAACAAACAAACAAACAAACAAACAAACAAACAAACAAGAATTCATTGTTTAATCCCTAAGTATTTGTGTAGTTTCTGTGATTTTTTTTTACTATTGATTTCTAACTTTATTCCACCATAATCCAATAAAATAATGACATAATTTAGTTGCTTCTTTATTCATCAAGACACACTTTGTGACCTAGAATGTGGACTGCTTAGGGACAGTTCTGTGGGCTACTGAGAAGAGTGTGTATTCTGTTTTTGTTGGGCAGAATATTCTGTAGATATCTGTTAGGCCCATTTGAGTTTTGGCATAGTTTAACTGAAGTTTTTAGTTGATTTGTATTTTGGGTGACCTATCTTGAGATGAGGGTGGAGTATTAGAATCACCCACATGACTGTAACATTACCTATCTATACTTTGTGCCCACAGATAAGCACTAGGGAAACCAGGCATGTTAAACATGGCAAGGTTTCTCTTCAAAAGGAGATATTTATAAACTGTTTTCCACCCAGAAGGCTGGGAGTGGAGGTGATTAATAGCCTGTAACATTTGCGCTATCTGTGTGGCCAGGACCATACCAGATTCCCCCTTAGATCCTTATTGTAGGGATTGTTTTTCTCAGTGGATCTACAGAACTTATTTTTATGGAAGATGTCACATGTACTTTACAAAGAATTTCAATGTAAACATGTCTTAAGCTTTGTTGAGCTAATTATTTCCAGGAAACATTTTTTTCACCAAATTGTACTGTGCTTAAATATGTGCTAAAATAAAGTACTCGGGGTCAGACTCTTGAAGTTTGAACTGGCACCAGCTACTGAGTCATGTTGAACCTAACTGCCTTCTTATCTCTTGTGATTGACACTCTACTGGCTGTGGTATTTACAGACTCCCCTGCTGCCCACCCCCAGTACCTATATGTTGCTTTATCAAACTAGGAGCCCTGATGCACGGTATAGATATAATTATAATTGTCATGTGCCTTTGATGAGCTCTTACTGATATGTAGTAGCCTTCTTTACTTCTCTGATTATTTTGTCTTTGCAGTCTACAAGTACTGCAACATGCTTGTGGCTTCCATTCACTAGATAGAACACCCCCGCCCCCCAATTGTTTGACTTTTGGTGAAGTATGTTTTTTGGAGATAACAGACCATTGGATCTAACTTCTGAATCCAGACAGCCTATTCCATGTCTCTTTGCTGGTAGGTTGAGGCCCATCGACATTTAAGGCTGCAAAAGAGAAAGGCTTTTCCTTGGTTGTCTGGATTGCTGTTTGTTTTTTTTTTCCCCTGAACTCTCATGATTAAGGCTGTCTTTTTTTTCTTTCTTTGTATGTAGTCCAGTTCTTTGTGTGTTTGTGTATGCGTGTGTTCATATGTGTAAAGGTGCATGAGTGTGTGCACGTGCATGTGAAGGCCAGAGTTCAACATCAGCTTCATTTCTCTGTCACCCTGCACATTGACTTTTGGGACAAATGTCTCTCATTAGCCTGGAACTCACTGAACTAGCTGCTGCTGCCTGTCCAGCAAGTCACAGGGACCCCTATGTTTCCATCCCTTGTGTTTGGTGAATCAAGTGCAGGCCCTCACACTTGCAAGGTAAGAGCTGTAGTTACTCGTTGTCACCATAACCTGGCAGTCAAGTCTTTGGTCCAACTTTTGGTCGTTATTCCATTCTTCACACCTCCTTCTTCAATGTGAGGCTCTCCCTCTCATCTCTAGACCAGTGTCTGGAGGAAGGAAATCTCTTTACACAGTAAATCGACATTTGAATTGTGACAGTGAAACTCACCTTCCTCAAGGTGAGTGTTCAGCTGCTGAGTGAGAGGCTGGCTAGAACCAATGTACTCACTAGAGTGGGTACGAGGGAGTCCTATCCACCTGACTGCTCCATGAAGGGAGGAAGTCTTCTGCTCTGGGGCTGGAAGTGATACAGTGAGCCAGCAGTCTGGAGTCTGTGGGTGTTTGGACTAGTTTGTCATCTCTACTGGTTCTCAGCACTTTGGTTTGAACAAGAATGACACCATTAGCTCCTGAGTCTCCATTTTTCAAGCTGTAAACCTTGGCTTCTCATTCTTTACAGTAATGGGAGACACATTCAGAGAGGGATAATCTCACAGGGTGTGTGGTTGTTGTCTCTGTAACATTAAGAGGAGAACAGTGCACAGGTAACCAGTAGCTCAGAATTAAAACTTCCATGTTTCCAAATTCTTAGCCACTGCCACTGTTTCCTTCCGTCTGCACAGGGAACACAGGAGAGTTTATTCTGAGCCCAATATGAGCGACCATGGCCTGGGAGCACAGATTCAGGTTGCCCCAAATGACACATTCCACCATGGAAAAGGCTCCATGAACTTTGATACTCAGAAAATGAAACACAGTCTTAAACACATTGGTGGGAACATCAGATAGGCAAGGAAAAGCAAAACCCAGAAGTCTCTACTCTAGGTTTGGGATTTTTTTTTTTGTTTTTTGTTTTTTTTGGTTTTTCAAGACAGGGTTTCTCTGTGTAGCTTTGCGCCTTTCCTGGAACTCACTTTGAAGACCAGGCTGGCCTCAAACTCACAGAGATTCACTTGCCTCTGCCTCCCAAGTGCTGGGATTAAAGGCGTGCGCCACCACCACCTGGCTAGGTTTGGGATTTTTATCTGATGACATTATTAGCTTCTGAGTTGATGGGGGCTGGTGGTTCGCTAATAGTGTAGCTCATGAATGCATCCTAAAGACTTTCCTTGGTAGTGAAAGGGTGTCTGTCAGTTTAGACAAAGAGGTAAGTGAGAAATGCCTATTAAAGGAACAAGGATCATCCAAGATGACTTTGGGAGGTCTAGTCAGTCTGTAGAGTCTTTAACTCAGGTGTGACCATCAGGTCCACCTTCCACTTTCTGTCTGAGACAGCATCTCTCGTGGCCTAGACCAGTACCAAGTATACCAGGCTAGCTGGGCCTAGCTCCCAGGGTCTGCCTGTCTCTGACTCTCATCTTGCCTTGGCTGGGATGCACACACCACCGTGTCTGGATTTTTGCTTGGGTTCTGGGGAATCGAACTCAGGTCTTCATGCTTTTGAGGCAAGTACTTTACCATCTGTGCCATCTTCCCAGCCCGGACCATTCCTTTGAACAAAGAACCCATAGCTCCTGCCTCAACCATTGTCCATAAATACTGGGGCAGTGCTTCAGTGCCTCTGGTGAAGACACGTGGGGACACAGTGCCACCTGTATGTCTGTCGTATCATGTGTCCTAAAGAAAAATATTAGAGGCGGGAAATTCATACAAGAAAGAGGAGGTGGGGGTCCTGCTCAAATATTAGAGTGACAGAATCTTCTGGAAAGCCGAAGACTTGCCTTCCCATCAACCTCTCCATGATCTCCAGACGTGTCCCCTTCCACACATTTGGTTTCATTCTCTCTGGTTCTCAAACTCCAGGATGTGTGTAAACAGCAAGCTTGACGAAATATAGGTTTTTGGGCCCCACCCAAAGGGATCCCCATCCATGGCTGTGATATGGGGCCAGATGGGCATTGTCAACAGCCCCAAGTGATTCCTGAGGGCCAGGTCCGAGGACACAATCTGACAGTCTTTCTACAGTCTTTCCAGCCAGTTGTATTGGACTTGGAGCAGGAAGGCAGGAAAGCACTCGTGGGAAGTCAGAGTGGTTTGTTTTGGGAAACTGGCTGAATGATGTAGTCATATTCTGGGGGCTCAGTGGACTCATCCTTCCGTTCTGACTGCAGTCTCCTGGGAGCTCAAATTGCAACAAAGAATTAGAGGGTCTGTTGCTGGGGTGGGGAGGAGGGGAATGCAAACCTGATTTGATCTTGCTCTGGGTGATGTAAAGTGAAATAAATAGACACCAAAAGTCATTAAGTTCTAATTCAAGAAGCTCTGTTAATGTGATCAGATGGGAAAACATTTGAAATTGATGAAAAAAAAACTAGAGAAAAGTCCCCGGGAGGGAGTATGTTATGAACCCTGAGTGGTGGGGAGCCGGGATCCAGGAAGCTCATTCTTTCCAATGATACTGATTTAATATTCTCGCTTTATAAGCAAAGACAGGTCCACCTGTCTCTGGCATGAAAATGAATGAGTCAGAAAATTCATGTGACCAGAGTCCTTTGTGGTACTTGCTTTGCCAGGAGTCACATGCCTGGAAATTCTCGGCAAAAACATTCACGAGACCTGTACAAGGTTAGGGTCTATGGACAGCTCTTAGGGGAGAGGGTCAAATTTTGGTGTGGCCCCGTAGGTTGCTCATGCCCCAGTGGATGGATCCACATCCATGTGTATATGGGCAGCACAAACTGACCTCAGTGAGTTAAAATAAATGGAGGACATAAAGTTGTGAGGGAGAAACATAGGGAGAAGATCTGGGAGGAGTTGAAGGTGTGAGTTGGAGGGGTATACATGACTGAAACACATTGTATATGTCTATGAAATTCTCAAAGAGTAAATATAATGTATTATATATATTTTAAAGTGCATCATTTTGTGAAGGACCCAAACAATCGGCTCAAGAGAAGAACACTGTGGATTTGGTTATAATATTGATTCTTGGTATTTCTTGGGATGATCAGGCTGAGCCCAGAATGGATGACAGGTGTCTAGCATTCTTCTTTCAGGCTGGAGTTTGCAAATCCAGCACTCTGTCATGATTGGTCCGATGGAAGTAGCTGGTGTGAATGAAAAACTCGTGCTACAGTTTTAAAGTTACCTGTGTTCAAGAACAGAAAAGAGGGCAGGAGAAATTAATTGAAACTAATTTTATTTAACCTAATATATCAGAAGTTTAAAAATGCAATCAAAGCAAAAATATTAATGCAATCATATTTTCTTTCTTTCTATTTTGTACCAGGACTGAAGTTGGACTGGGGAGACAGCTCTGTGGGTAAAGGGCCTGAGGTGCAAGCATGAAGACCCGAGTTCAGATCCACATTGTAGCCGCACACATTTGTAACCCTAATGCTGAGGGGATGCAGACAGGAAGGCGCCCAGAGTGTACCAGACAGTTAGCCCAGCCAATCTGTGAGCTTTGGGCTCACTGACAAAACCTATCTAGAAAGAGGAGATAGAGAACAATAGTGGAATTCATCTGATGCCAGGCTCTGGTCTTCCCATGCACAAGTGCATACACATACACACATACAATTACACATGGAAGTCTAGTGTGTCTCTCTCTGTGTATGCCCCATTCTCTCTACCCCTCTGTTTGTGTGTGTATGTCTCCCTCCTTTCTTCCTCTCCCCTCTGCACCTGTGTGTGTCTATCCATGTTTTATATAGTTAAAATATCTTAATTTCAGATTTTCCACCTCTCAGTGCTCAGTGGTCACATGTGGCTGGTGGTTAGTGTATGAGGCATATACATATATCCCTGTGTCTATTTGTTTCTAGTGAGGTATTTTATCTACAAAGATGAGACCTTCATGTTTTGTGATTTAGTCATCCACTTCCAGTTAGCATGGTAAATGAATAAATGGATGGTAACACACATTTCTGTTGTTTGTATAATTTCAAAACATTGAGCTGGGAGGTGGTGGCACACTCCTTTAATCCCAGCACCTGGGAGGCAGAGCCAGGAGGATCTCTGTGAGTTTGAGGCCAGCCTGGTCTACAGAGTGAGTTTCAGGACAGGTTCCAAAGCTACAGAGAGACGCTGTCTCGAAAAACAAAACAAAACAAAACAAACCCCCAAAAACAAAAAAAGTGGAACATTGCAATCTGTAGATACTTCTGTAATCTTGAACTGTTCTGGTTATGTATAATATGATGGTATATATTTTTGAATATAACAACACAAATACCTCTGAAATGTGGAGTTACTCTTTATTAGCATCCATTATACACCAGCTGATTCTAGAAGTTGGGGCCGCAATAATAAAGAAAACAGACATGACCACTACTTACATGTAACCCATATTCTTGGGTATTAAACACACACACAAACAAATATCTTACGTGCTCAATGATAAGTGGTCTGGAGAAAAATGGAGGGGGACGGAGAACAGGGATGAGATGTACTTGGCCACTCTGGCGTTTCGAGCATTGATCTGTCTTTCCTTTCCCTGGAGATGCCTCTATTCCTACCTTTTGTCTCCCCCTTAGCATTGACCCCCCCTCCACTGCCCAGCGCCCCATAGACTATGGCTTACAGAATCAGAGACTCTGTGTTTTCTTCTTTCTGGTGTAACTCTTAGCACACCCAGAGACAATCATCCAACTGACTTTTTGAAGTTGAAAGGAAAATGCATTTGAGTCTTTTTTCTTTTTTTCAGTTCTGTTCTCTGCTCCTTAGTAGAAGGGGGTGGGGTTATAAAAATGGCAGGGCCCTTGGTTTTCATAAAGCTGTGTGAAGTCCCTTTTGTTTTTCTAAGACAGGATCTCATGTAGCTCAGGCTGGCCTCAGATTGAATATGCAGCTGAGGTGCCTCTGCCTCCCAAGTGCTAGGATTATAGGTGTATGCCAACACGCCTGGTCCCTCAAGAAATTCTTGACCTAAATAGTAATTATTGTAGTTACTTCCTTTTCTTTTCTGAGTTTCTTTGGATTCTAACACTATTTGTATAATATCATTTGTTTTCAAACTCTTTACAGCTGACCGAAGCCCGAGCTGTCTAATGTTTTCAAGGGAGCTATCAGTTCTTATATCACCAAGTATGGAAAACAGCACCAGGCATAGCCAGGTCCAGTCGCTCGGACGGCATTTCTAGTGTGCCTCCATGAGTTCTCCTTGCAAGCATTCATTCCCAGGCAGGGATTACCTAGCACTGTGTTGTACAGTTTACAAATTTAGCAACTTGTAATGATTAATCCCAATGAGATCTAGAACCATTTGGTAGATAGGCCTCCAGGCATGGCTGTTGCTTGGGGTAGAGCGGGGGCTATCTTGATTAGCTTAGCTATGGGTGGCACCATTCCGCCCATAGTACAAAAAGGAGAAAGCTGAGTCCCAGTATACTGGCTAGTTTTATACCAAATTTGCACAAGCTAAAGTCATCGGAGAGAAGGGGACCCAAATTGAGAAAATTTCTCTATAAGAATGGGTTGTAGGAAGCTTGTAGGCAATTTTCTTAGTCAGTGATTGTTCTGGGAGGGCCCAGCCCATTGTGGGTGGTGCCATGCCTGGGCTAGTGGTCCTGGGTGGTATAAGAAAGCAGGCTGAGAAAGCCATAAGGAGCAAGCCAGTAAGCAGTATTGCTTTGTGTCCTCTGCATCAGCTCCTGCCTCCAGATTCCTGCCCTGTTTGGGTTCCTAGGAGCCCTGACTTCATTCTATGATGGACAGTGATGTGAAAGTGTAAGCTAAACCTTTCCCTCCCCAGTTGCTTTTGGTCATGCTGTTTCATCACAGCAATGGTACCCCCTAACTAACACGGCCATCGTTCATCACTCTCTGCTTCCTGACTGTGGATGTGATATGATCAACAGTTTCAGGATTCTCCCACCATGCCTTCCAGACCATGATGGATTGTACCCTTGAACTGTGAGCCAAAATAAGTGCTTTTTCCTAAGCTGCCTTTTTTCAGGGTATTTTATCACACAAACAGGAAAAATACCTAAGACAGGAAAACATCGGGGAAAACATCCTTCCCTTGAGAGGCTTATCAGTGATCTCAGGTAATGCTTGGTGGCCCTGCTGGGTTATGTGCTGTCTCTCAGAGGTTTTGTGCTGTGACTGGCCAACCTTAGATCACTGTGCAGATGCCATAGACTTAGCCCCACAATCATCACACAATCTGAAAGTGATGTTGCATCTGAAAAGGGCAGTATGAAATCAGGAAAGGCAGAAAACAGGTGTCACAATGTGGCTGAAGAGACTTGCCCTCCATGTCCAGAGACCTAGTCCTGGTAGTCTGTAAGTTTCTAAGAAGCTGATTAAGCTCATCAATGACCATTCTCTCATGTGGAAAGCACACACCATTTAATTTATACAGACATGGTAGAATAAGTTCTTACTAAGGATTTGTGAGAACTGAGGATGCAGCTCAACCAATAGAGTGATCTCCTGCTATGAAGTAAGGCCTGCGTCCAGTTCCCAGCACTACATAAAGTGGGTGTGGCCATGACCTCAGTACTTGGGAGGTGGAGGCAGGAGGAGCAGAAGTCCAAGGTCATTCTCAGTTACACAAAGAGTTCCAGGCCAGCCTGGGATGCACAAGACTTTGTCTAATTTATATATTTGTGTGTGTGTGTGTGTGTGTGTGTGTGTGTGTGTGCACATTTGGGTGCACACACTGCAGAAGTATTTTACAATCCACATCACTATTTCCTCTCCCATACAATTCTAGCTCAAAGGATATGAGGAATTGCTGCATGGCCAAAGACTAAATTATGGAAATGATAGCTATGAAAAACCCAACTTCTAGAGGCACCAAAATAGATATACAGGGGCTTTAAACTAGGCCTATGAGACAGTCCTATATGGTAAGAAATAGGAGGAACTAGGAAAGGCTTTTTCAGAATCTTCCCTCAATTTCTCCTTCACATGCCCTTTGCTTTAGTAGCAGCTATATGTGTCCATCCTCTGACTTCTATGTAGCTTAATGCTTGCATTGGGAAGAAGTATGTAAAGCCATAGTAGCAAGAGGCTTTGCTAGCTCAGCGTCTTCTGTATTAGTCTGAATGCTCCAAGAAATAAATGTAAGGCTTTGTATTAGAGGGAGAGAGAAAGAAAAATTGGAGTGGGAGAGCTATTAGACTGTAAATCAGGCTCCTGGTGAATGGGAGAGGGGAGGAAGGCTTGGTGGGAAAATTGTAGACCACTGTAGTGTTCAAGAAAGCTCAGCGGGGCTATGGCAGCACTTGTCTCCAGGAGTTGGGCTGCTGCAGTATCTCTACCTCACTTGGGCATCTGAGAAAAACACTCCACAGAAACCAGTGAATTTTATCAGTGGCTCCTGGCACACTCCACTCTATGCTTAGAGGTACAGCTGTATAGATTCCAAGTCTCAGTCTCTTCTTCACTCTTTTGTTCATTTATCCAGTAGGTTTATACTGAGCTGCTACTTCTTGTCTGTTACAGGTTTTATGTAGTTTGGTTTTGTAGCTGAAGACCAGAAATCATAACTTTGGCACCTCCCAAGGACTGAAGTTCAAGGTCAGAACAGTAGCACTGAGAACACTTACCCATTTGCAGGTCCTGCCTGGGACGTTCTTATTAGTAACATCGACATTCCCTCCCTTAGCAATCTAATAGACAGCCTTTGTGTCTCCTCACCCTTGACCCCTCACAAAACACACTATGTCGATGTTGCCCTGGTTCTGTCCCTTAAGTGGACCAGGCTCACCAGGGTGCTTTATCTGTCTGGAACGTTCTTGGATTGGTTGGGGGAGTTCTTGTTTCTAAGACCTCACATTCCACATTACTTTCTCAAAAGAGGTCTTCCTTTGCTACCCAATTCTAAGTAGCTACTTTTCTTTTTTCCTTGAGACAGAGTTTCTCTGTGTAGTCCTGGCTGTCCTGGAACTTGCTCTGTAGATCAGGCTGGCCTCGAACTCACAGAGATCTGCCTACCTCTGCCTCCCAAGTAGCTATGTTTTATCTGTCATACTACCTTATTATAACTCTCTGCATAGCCTTTGCTGGGATATGGTATATCGTCTCTCCTTCCTGACCTCCTTTATCCCCCTCCCTTCTTCCTTTCCTTAATCTCTTCTTTCATTCTTCTTCCTTACTTTCTTTCTCCCTCTTGAAGGGCTCTAGTAGGTTGGAAGGTGGCAAACACAGGCTGAGCATATATGCCTTTTACCCTTCTCCCCCTTGCTAAACCCTTAGATTACATTCCTAAAGGTAGCCACTAAGGTCTATTCCCTTATTTGGCTACTGACTCATTCCTGAGACTTATTACTGAGGTCCAACTATCAAACCACCAAGGTCCATGAATCAAAATTCATTATTTTGACTAAACTAATTAAAATATCCAATCAAAACATACCAACATGTCCTAGCTCATTCTAACACAGACCTCCCCCTTTGCTCCTTTAAAATTAACACTTGCAAAGGTATTTGCTGCTTCTTCTGCCCCATTCAGATTCAGCCACCTTGTCTCTTTGCTTTGCTTAATAAAGGATCCCTTTGTGTTTGGTTTGTGATTGGAAATTGGTGTTTGGGTGTGGTCTGTGCCTAACCCGGGGTCCAGAGGGGAGCATCCCGAAGTAAGCCGGTCCCTTCGTTATCTCCTATCTTTTTGCTTCTTTCCCCTCCCCCTCCCTTTTTTTCCAGCTTCTCTTTCCATCTCCACTAACAGTGTCTTATTACATAGCCTTATCTGACTTTGAACCCCCAAAGATCATTCTGCTTCTGTCTCCCAACTTCTGGGATTACAGAAGTGTGTGTGTGTGTGTGTGTGTGTGTGTGTGTTTTCTTTGCTTCATGTCTTTGCTCATAAGTAGAGTGTAATTTATAAACAAACAGCAAGATCTGTACTCTATCTTGTCAGCCACTGTTTCCAGTCTGGAGCCTGGAACTACCCTATCACATAAGCACATCAGCAGTTTCTACTCAATGAATGAACAGAAAAGAATGGAGTTGCGGTCAACAGCTTCAGGACCATGGAGAGCTCCCAGCGAGGCACCTGTCTAAACTTCTATGAAAGGGTCCAATGTCTGTAAGTCCTGATCAGATCTGTGTGTGCCTGAGTGTGCAGGTGTATGCACACGCATATGGAAGCAAAAGGGCACCACCAGATGTCTTCCTTAATTTCTCTCCATTTTATTTTGGGAGGCAATATCTCCTGTTGAACCTGGAGCTCACTGATTTGGCTAGCGTGGCTGGCCAGAAAGCCTCAGGACCCAACTGTCTCTCTACAGTTGGGATACAAGTACACACCACCACACCTAGCTTTTACATGGGTACAGGGGATCTGAATTTGGTTCTCACACTTGTGTGGCAAGCGCTTTATCCACCGATTCATCTCTGCAGCCCTCGCCTGTTTTATATAAAGCCCCCTTTCTCTTCCTCAAGGCAGAGAGTAGCTGCTGGGCACTGCCAGGGTACCAGAGTTCCTCCTGATGTTAATTGACAGCTGAAAGGATTTGCTGTCCCCTGAGGGAGCAGGTTACAAAAGAAAAATGAAAGATGATCTGTGGGGACCGGGGGAATTTGATGCATGAAGAGTGATGCTTTCTTAGCACAGAACATTTGACCTGGGTGTTGAAGAACCAGCAGAGGGTCTAAAGGCAATGCAGAGGCATAGAGGGAGTGGTGGGCTGTGGTGCAAGACAGCGGGAATACAAGAGGAAGCTGGAAACCGAGCGACACAGATCTGAGTGGTGCAGGCAGCCAGGAGGGTCCAGATGCTACAGAGATGACTCAAGGCACTATGCGGTAGTGTGGGCAGAACAGACTTGGGAGGTTCTGAGAGGAGGAGAGATAGTTTTAGGTGTGGTGTTTTGGGAAAATTGCTGTGCTGCCCGGATGGACCAATAGTTTATTTTGTTTTATTTCAACAATCTACCGTCTTCTAGTGGAGGTCGAACCGCTACAATCGCTCTCATTGTAACTCCTTGTTTGCTCAGTGGAAACACGTCTTTGGATTCGTTCAGTTAAAAACTCTCCTCTGCTGGGCATGATGGCATATGCTGGTAATCCCAGATACTTGGGCTGAGGCATGAGGGTTGTGAGTTCAAGGCTAGCCTGAGTAACTTATCGAGACTTTGTCTCATGAAAAAAAAAATAAAAAATCATGTGTTATGACTCTGTGCTAAAGTACTTGCCTAGCAGGAGTCAAGTCTTCAGTTCAATCCCCAGCACTTCAAAAACTAAACAAACAAATGAACAAACAAGCAAAACCCAAACACAGCTCCCCTCTTACAGACACAAGTGTGTAAAGGAAGAAAATGTGGGTGAGCAATAAAGAGAAAAATGACGTTGATGCTATCATTCAAAGATAAACAGAAGGGCTCTCTCTCTCTCTCTCTCTCTCTCTCTCTCTCTTTCTGTGCTGCAGAGAGCTGTTTCACAGACTTTGCACATGTCCTCTGCCTACACTTTTGTCCTTTATAATAGAGAGAGCATACATAATCTGAATCACATTAATGAACATAGATGTGTCTTATTGTAACAGCGGCCTTTGCTACCCTTGGTTTGATGTACTCCAGGCCTTTGATGTAAGGATAAGATGTATTCTTTACTTGGTAAGAGAAACATGGTGGAAAATGAAAAAAGGCCTCCAGACTGTAATCGTTGACCAAGGGGAACATTTTGAAGATTTTGAAGGAGATGGTTAAAATGGTTGGTTCCAGGTTGGCACACAGTTCCAAACTCTGTGAAGCTTTCAATGAATTGGTGGTCTGCTTGGCTGGAGATATGGCTTCAGGGTGACCCTCAGGGAAACCACACAGCTTAGTGGTTCTTATCTGCCTGCTGCCATGACCAGAACTTGGCATCTGAGGCTGAGCTGTTCCGAGTCTGGCAGGCTGAGAGTGGTTTCTAGTCCCCCAGCTGTGAGCCTTCAGACCACAGGCCACTAAGCTTCCTTGACCAGATCTCCTCTCAGTCGATATAGTTGAGCATGCATCTCAAATTTGTGCACATTTTAAAATTATGTTTCCGTTCTGCTGGACTCGAAATTTGGTACATTAAAAACACAGGGCAGCTAGAAAATATAAAAGCAAAGAGCCACAATTAGATATTTTAAGATAAAAGCATTTAAAATGTCATTGTCAATATGTTATTAATATTTAGGGATGCCAATGGGATTAAATTGCAGTTTGCTGCTTTTTATTCTTCAAAAGAGTTTAATTTTCAGTTACGTGTTTATGTGTGTCCCTCTGTGGGTTTGTGCATTTGCGTGCAGTTCTCACTGATGCCAGAAGAAGGTGTTGGGTCCTCAGGAGCTGGAGTTACAGGTTCTGGGGAGCTGTTTGATATCAGGTCATCCACAAGGGCAGCAGGATCCAGCTGCCAGTCAACCACTGGGCGGGCTCTCCAGACCCCATTGTTTGTTTTGAAATCTTAAGACTTTGAGATTTATGAATTCTTATCCAGGCTCAGTTTATTTTGATACTTCCCTTCTAATGACTGTCAACATCAGAAACATACATAAACCAGGACACACTGATCCCTCTGAAGAAGAAGAAAGCATAACCAGGTGGGCCGTGTAAATTATAGTGCTCACTTTAAATGCCCCCGACGCTTTCTGTAAGGATTTTGGTTAAGATTTAGCAAGTGAATTTCTTTCTCACTGGTTGCCAACCTGTGCTTTTTTTTTTTTTTTAATTTAAAACTAGGTTAAACCCACTGGAATGCTTCAGTTGGAAGATTTTCTAATGCATGACTGGGATGGAGTTTTTATTCAGGACCTGGCTTAGGAATTATGCAATGAGAAAATACTTCTAATGGTTGTTTTCAAAATGCTCTCTCTGTAGAATTTTTTTTTTATCTTTTGAAAAATCCACTAATTAAAATAGTTAAAAAATTTACTTTTACCTTGAAGGATTAATTTAAAAATAACCATTAAAGTATCTCTTTAGGGGACCGGGAAGATGACTCAGTCAGTAAAATGCTTGCTTTGTGAGAGGAGGGCCCAAGTTCTAGTCCTATGTAAAATAGGTCAGGCACAGTGGCATGCCCTCCCTCCCTCCCTCCCTTCCCCCTCCCTTCCTTCCTTCCTGAGACAGAGTCTCACTGTGTAGTCCTGGTGGAACTCACTATGTAGACCAGGCTGGCCTAGAAACCCAAAGATCCTTTTGCCCCTGCTTCCTTCCTGAGTGGTGTTTTTGTAATCCCGGCTCTGGGGAGGCAGAGACCCATGGATTCCTGTGGCTTGGTCACCAGCCAGTCTAGTCTAATTGGCAAGTTTCAGGCCAATTCAAGACCAATGGGCCTCCTCCTCCTTCTCTTCCTCCTCTTGTTCAAATAATTTGAAATACCAGTTTGTGAGAGCTTAGAATTTACAAGTGTGAATCTCTTTCACAGCCAGGTGCATGAGTCCAAAAATCCGTAAGTGTGTTAGGAGGTCGGGTCTGTGTTGGAAATAGCTCCAGGTTAATTTTTTATACATATATTATTTTATTTAAAAAATTTTCATTTTACATACCACCAATAGTTCCCCTTTCCTCCCCTCCCCTCCACCTAGTTCCTATCCCACCCCCCCATCTGCTCCTCAGAGAGGGTAAAGCCTCTCATGGGGGGGTGTTAACAAAGTAATTCTGGCACATTAAGTTGAGGCAGGCCCAAGCATCAAAGCTGAGCAAGGCATCCCACCATAGGGAGTGGGCTCCAAAAAGCAAGCACCAGGGATAAATCCAAGTCCCACTGCCAGGAGCCCCATGAGCAGACCAAGCCACACAACTGTCACTCACATTCAGAGGGCCTGGTTTGGTCCCCTGCAGGTTCATGCAGAGTCTATGAGCTCCCACTAGGTCCAGTCAGTCAGCTGTCTCTGTAGGTTTTCTCATCATGATCTTGACCCCTCCCCGCCACCCCGCTCCAGATTAATTTAAAACCTCCTGTCAATGGTGCACTACCTCTTTACTCTCGGAATGTTATTTTTGCCCAGCTGGCCAAACTAGTGTTTTAAAATCAGCTTTGATTTAAAAATTGGGGAAGAGATTAAGTACGAACAGTACTAAATCTCCCCGAAGCTCACAGGACACATTTGATTGCCGTGTTTCCACATGATGAAAGTGTTGTGGAGGAGGAGAGTTTGAACAGAGGATGCCAGCTAGGAGGTGGCTTCCACAGTGGGTACAGTCAGGCACAGGCCACTGAGGCCAAGTGGCTGTCAAAGGCTACAGACATAGGGAGCTGTCAGTTTTGGAAAGTACTACAAAATGCTTCCTGGGAGATGGCAGGATAACTTCCCCTGTCTTTTCAAGGACTAGTGGACTTTCTGCTTCTCAAATTGGCAAAGCACTTCCTTTGAGACTTTGGGGCTGTGCTTGGGAGGCGTCTGAGGTCACAGGACACCACACACACCCTGTGGCAATAGCTTGTCTCAGATGTCCCATCTCCTTCGAAGATTCAAATGAGAGCCAGGAAGACGGCTCAGTTGGTAACGGCATTAGCCTGGCAAGTCTGGAGATCCAAGTTCAATCCCCAGAACACACATAAAAAGCCAGTTGTGATGTTACGCATCTGTAATCACAGCACTCCTGTGGTGAGATGGGAAGTAGACACAGACAACCTTCTGAGAAGCTCATGGGCCAGCTAGCCCCCGAGCAAGCTGCCTAGCAGCAGAACAAGAGAGCCCCCACCTCAGCAAGGTGGAAGAACAGAATTGTGCTGTCCTCCACACTCATGGCAGGTGTTCATTCACCTTCGCTCTCACACACAAAATAAATACTCAAATAATCATTCAAAAGATCAAAAGGAATTGGGATGTAATTTGGAAGCTGTGCTGTGAATGTTGAGTTAAGGGGACACAGGGTTTGTAGTGATGTCTGGTCCTGGTACCAGTGAGCTTGAGCACAGGACATAACCTCGTGGAAACTCAGTTTCCCCACATGTGGAATGGGGGCAAGAATGCCTGCTTCACAGGGTCATTGTGGGGACCAAATGAAATTAAGTTCAGTCCTTTATCGAATGTCTGGGACCCGAGAGTCTATGGTGAGTGGTGCCCAGCAAAGGCTCCCGGGAAGAATAGAGTAAATCTGGTCGCAGGCGTGAGCAGGCAGCTCTATCTTAGTTGTAAGGAGTCTGGTAGACTGCCACAGGGTGGGGATGAAAGAAGAAAAGGGGCACCAGCTGGTTTCCTAGGGACTGACCTGGGAATCCCAGAGCCTCCTCCCACTCCACTCTGCTCTCCTCCACCTTCTGTTCCCTCTGACTCCTGGGGCGTGAGAGTTAATGCTCCTTCACTGCACCGTTGCTCTGTTGGAAAAGTTTGGGTCCACTTTGGCTGAGTGTGCCATGGGGACAGAGAGCAGACACTCCTATCTTTCTCATCCCTCTGATGCCCATGGCATATGTCACCAGCCAGTCTCGACAGTCCTGCATTCTGGTTTTAGGGTTGGTTTCCTAATCCTTTTCAGCATCATGCCTTCCTGACAGTCACTACCCAACAAATGGAAAAGTCTCATGAGGTAGAACTGATTGTGTTCTATCCAGCCAATGCCGTGGATGCAGAACGGGAGGTCAGCCAGGAACTCTGCAATGGCTGGGCTGGCCAGAAGCAAGCATTTTGTGGGATACTGTCCCACAGGAGAACCAGAATTAAGAGCCAACCTGTGGAAACTGGAAGATTCTGGAAGGCCTTACTCATTTATTTTTATTCATTTAAAAACAGGATCTCATGTAGCCCAGGCTATCCTCAACTTTCCTATGTAGCCAAGGCCACCCTCAAACTCCTGATCCTTATGCCTCCATATCTCCGGAGCTGAGATTACAGACATGTGCCACCGTGCCCAGACTGGAAGGGTTTTATAACAGGAGGGACTAGAGCTATCTGGACTTGAGAGAAGCTGAGTAGAGAGAAAGAGAGAGAGAGAGAGAGAGAGAGAGAGAGAGAGAGAGAGAGAGAGAGAGAGAGAGAGAGAGAGAACTGTGTTCATGAAGATTTCAAAGTCAGGAGAGACTGGGGAACTTACCTTTGAAGTAGGATTATTGTGTGAGAACTGTCTCACACAACTGTCTTGCTGTGGATTCACCCTCCTCCTGTTCAGCCTCTGGAGTGCTGGGATTGCCCCCACAGCTTAAAGTAAACTTTTCCCTTGCCCTTCCAGAGCTGAGTGTCTGCACAGCTGCTGCCCCACCATGGCTCTGCCCAGCAGCTACCAACTTCAGTGCCTGTCTCCATTCCTGCCCTATGCCGGGACTTTGAGGTCTACGAGTGGTCATCCTGAGAGACGGAGAGCCACCCACTGTCGGATGGCTGACAGACTAGGGCAATGATATCACACAGGAGGTGGAATTAAAAACAGCACCCTCCCCCTACCAATATCAGCACACACACACTCCTTTTCCCTCTTGTTAGGAAAACTAAGCTGAACGGGAGTTCATGGTCCTAACAAAGGTATCATCTGCTTACAAACTTTGTAAACAGAGCTAGTGAGCTGAGACTTTTAAAGACATTTCTGCTGTTGGTGGGACACAAGCAACATCTCTGAGAGAGAATATTTGGAACAAAGTTGGATTTGAAGGTTTTGGACATTGCCATTATGACATTGAAAAGGCCACTTGATTGCTCTGCTTCAGTTTCTTTCTTTGTGGATAACCTGAACTCTGGCTTCCAGGTTCCTTCCTTCCTTCCTTCCTTCCTTCCTTCCTTCCTTCCTTCCTTCCTTCCTTCCTTCCTTCCTTCCTC
>CABHPH010144586.1:1041-18500 GCA_902168325.1 Peromyscus nudipes
CCATACAGTTTGTAAGCAAACTGTATGGCCGTGGCAGGCTTCTTGCTAACTGTTCTTATATCTTAAATTAATCCATTTCTATAAATCTATACCTTGCCACGTGGCTCGTGGCTTACCGGCATCTTCACATGCTGCTTGTCATGGCGGCAGCTGGCAGTGTCTCCCTCACTCAGCCTCCACTTCCCAGAATTCTCCTCTCTCCTTGTCCCACCTTACTTCCTGCCTGGCCACTGGCCAATCAGTGTTTTATTTATTGACCAATCAGAGCATTTGAGCTACAGACCATCCCACAGCAAATAAAGATTTTTTTTTTTAAATTTTTCAAATAGAAAGAGGGCTAGGTAGATGGCTTAGCTTGTGTAAAGCATAAGGACCACATAAGAAATCGGTGTGTTTGGACCAAAGTCAAGAAGATCTCTGGGGCTCGCTAGGCAGACAGCCTACCTGAAGGAGCAGTTCCAGGCCAAGTGAGAGACCATGCCTCAGAAAACACAGTGGGTTCCTGGAGAGATGGCTCAGCGGGGCAAAGGGCGTGTTGTGCAAGCTGATTGTCTTAGTCACTGGTCTAGTGTTGTGAAGAGACACGATGACCAAGGTAACTTATAAAGGAGAGCATTTCATCGAGAGCGTGCTTACAGTTTGAGAGGGTGAGCCCATGACCACCATGGCAGGAAGTACGGCAGCAGGCACAAGGCTGGAGCAGTAACTGAGAGCTACATCCTGATCTGCAAGTTGGAGGCAGAGAGAGGGAAGCCTCAGACCCCACCCTGGTGACACACCTCCATTAACAAGGCCACACCTCCTACTTCTTCCCAAATCGTCCACCAACTGGGAAGCAAACATCAAATATATGAGCTTTGGGGACCATTCTCATTCAAGCCACCACACTGATAATTGTAGTGTAATCCCTGGTACCCTTGTTGGAAAGAGAACAGACTCCTGAAAGTTGAACTCTGACCTCCACATGGCACACACACACACACACACACACACACACACACACACACAAACATGCATTCACCAGCATACACATGAATGAACACACACACACACACACACACACACACACACACACACACCAGTTTTAAAAGGGGCTCTTACTGATAGGACACAGGAGCTAATGTGAAAGAGCTCAGCTGACCAGAGTTGGAACACTTGGACACAGAGTGAACGAACAGTGGCCTCCTGCCTTATGTGGGATTCACTTCAGTGGGTTCACTGAAAATATTAGAAGATGCAGGTGCTCTTACCTCACCTCAGACACCTGACACTGTTTCCCAGACTGGGGACTGTGCTTGCTGCCGCCACTAAGCACCACCAGAGAGGAAGGCTCTGTGGCTTGAAAGATTCAAAGACAAATATGAAAGTAGGGTTTTTACCCAAGGTGCAATGCTTCCATGCAATCATAAAGTCAAACTGTTGTTAAGTCAGGGACCGCCTATACTGTATGACAGCCCCACTTCCAGTGAAATAGTTTCCATGCTGATAAAAAGAAATAATGGAGCAGGTAAATGAACACAGAAAGTAACAATTCTTCCTCACAGGAGAATTCCAATGAGTACGTGTGGAAAGAACAAGGGGAGAGACATATAAGAGCATAGTAGTGAATGCTGTGACCCTAGCACTTGGGAAGCAGAGGCAAGAGGTCACAAGGCTAGCCTGGGCTACAGGGAATGAGAGAGTGGAAGTTGGAGTGAGAGATCGTCTTCGAACACCCTACTTATAATTACTGGAGGAAGGGTCTAACCTGTGAGTGCTAAAATGAGGACTGGGAAGTTTAATCGATGTGGGATACTTCCGTGGTTTTTAAAGAATCTTCTCCAAATACATAGGGGAAAAGAATAAGTGTACTGGAAAATATTGGCAGTCACTACTTTGTTCAAGTGGCCAAGGCTGGCACATGTCACCATCGTGTGGCAGGTTCTCCTCCTGATCTGTATAACTTCGTTTAATCACGAAAACACCAGACTCCCACACTGGAGGCCTGGATTCAGATTCATCAACCAGTGCTCCTCAAAGGTGTTGGATCTGTCAGATCTCCGTATTAAGCACAAGGCATAAAGCAAATGTGATTTTAGATGACTAAAACTTAATAAAGCTGTCTATATTCATTCCCCATTTTTATGGGATAGTTGAATAGCATCTGCCATATAAATGGTTGTAATTAGTTTCATTATTTAGTTAGAGCATGTTATTTTATGTGCTGAACTGTGGGGCTCTTGCCTTTTTAAGCATAGGTTGCATCTATGACAGCCTGAGGTTGCCAGTCATCAGTGCGAATAGCCGCATGTACTCAGCTTCCAGACTTTGCTCAGTAACTGTTGTCTCTGTAACTACCCAGGTCATCCTTATATCTCAACTGCAGCCTGTGACCCTTTTGTGAAATGACACAGGCAGAGGGCTTGGGACACTCTCCCTGGAGTCTTTCACCTGGGAAAACCCGGACTGAAAGGAGGTAGGTTAGCTGAGGCTGACTGTGCCTGCTCCTGAGCCTGTCTTGGCGAGGATGGTTTGTGTCAGCTTGGGCAAGGCATTTGACCTAAAGATGTATATGCTCCAAGAATGACTGATGTTCCCAAACAGGAATAGGACAGAGACCTGCTGTCATTGTGGACATCAAGGATAATCTTAGAATAGCTCCTCAGATGACGTTTGTATAAAGAAATGATATTTTAGTGGGAAAAAAAGTGAGGGTGAGACGTGGAAAGGATGTGTAGGCAAGAGGAAGGATTGGGAGAGGTGGGGAGCATTGGCTTCCGGGCATGATGTGGCTGTTGTACCTTTGAATTCACAGCAGTGTGATAACCTGCACGGGTTGGGCCTCTCATGGAGTCCCATTCCCCGCCCCCCTATGAGGCTTTACACCCGTTGATGGTCGATGGGGGAAGGAAAGACATGTGTCCAGAAGTGTAGACAACGTTAAGGTGTCTACGCTCCTGTAAACAAGCCCTCACCCATGCTCCTGTAAAGCACCCTAGTGAGGTTCCTTAGGTCATAAACAAGAAGTCATTTAAGTAGAAGGGAAAGGGTTGGAAAGAGGAAGGGCTCAGCAGGAGTGGGAAGGGGTGGACAGAAGAGGTAAAGGGTGAAAAGATCGGAATACGTTATGTACACATATGAAATGTCATGATGAAACCCAGTATTATGTATAAGTAATCATATATGCTAACAAAACATTCAAAACAAAACTAAACCCAAATAAAAACCAACAAAAAAGCATTAAAAAAACAGAACCATTTAAAATGAAGAGACAAGGGGAGGCAGTGATGTTCCTAGAGACATGGCTGTCTATCAGCAGAGGCTAGTGGGTTGATGCACAGGCCCATGCAACAAAGGAACAATATTCTGTATGGTAAGCGTATTAGCTTTCTTTCAAGACTCTAAGTCTTATATAGTTCCTATTGCTGAGCCTGTCTCTGTTCTATAATCAGTCTTGAAGCGTGTTTGAAATAAAATTGAGGCAAACCAGATGGTTCAGTGAGTATAGACACTTGCTGCCAGGCCTGATGACCTGAGTTTGATCTCTGGGAGCCACGTGGTGGAAAGAGAGAACCAGCTCCTACAAGTTGTCCTCTGACCTTCACCTGTGTGCTGTGGTATATGTGTGCACATACAAACACCAAATTAAAGGAATAAGTAAATAAAGATAGATTAAAGCGGGGCTGGAGAGATGGCTCAGCCATTAAGAGCACTGGTTGCTCTTCCAGAGGACACAGATTTGACCCCCAGCACTGCATGGCAGCTCACAACCATCTCTAACTTCAGTTCCAGTGGATCCAGTGCCCTTCTCTGACCTCCACAGGCACCAGACACACAAGTGGTGTATACATACAGGCAAAATACCCATTTATATGGGTATTTTATTTTACTTGTTTTATATACTATATCTATTTATATGCCAAATACCCATATTATATAAATTCATTTTGTTTTATGTAACAAAATAAATTTATATATAAAACAGTTAAAATAAAATGAATTTATAAAAGGCAATGATGAAGTTTTCATTTGCATTTTCAATTATTTCAAGTTGTAGTGGCTCTGAGACAGTTTAGCAGGAACATTGCCCCAGAGCCTTGGACTTCAGGCTCTTCTCCATGCTGGCTCCCAGGGGGCTGCTGTTCTAATGGAGGGAGGAAGCAATTTAAGAAAAGGCCACTGTTGATGAGGGGTAGAAGGAAGAAGGAAGTCACGGGGTGTGATGAAGGGTGCATGGAGGGAAAGAAGAGGGGTCCTCTGGAAGGGCTTTCTGAGAAGGGCTGAATCAGAGCTGGAGCCCTGAGGCCAGTGTGTGCACAGTTCTGCCTGGCACCAGGAAGTCCATAGTGCTTTGTATTGGTTAGTTTTTGTCAATACAAGCTAGTTACCTGGGAAGAGGAACCTGAATTGAGAAAATGCTCTCACCACATTGGCCTGTGGGCAAGCCCGTGGGGTGTTTTCTTGATTGATGATTGATGTGGAAGGGCTCAGCCTCCTATGGGCCATGCCACCCCTGGGCAGGTGGTCCTGAGTGTATAAGAAAGCAATCTGAGTGATCCAGAAGGAGCAAGCCAGTGAGCATTGTTCCTCCATGGCCTCTGCTTCAGTTCCGGCCTCAGGTTTTTGCTTGTTGCCTTGACTTCTCTTGATAAAAGACCATTACTTGGAAGTGTAAGCCAAATAAATCCTTTCCTCCCTAGATTGCTTTTGGTCACTATCTTTATCACAACACTAGGAGGTGAATTAAGACAGTGGCCCTTAACAAACATTGCTGCGAAACTGTTCATCGTACATTGTTGTTGTTGCTCTTTTTTGGGGGACCGCCATCCAGCTCCCAAATAAATCACACATGGAGACTTAGTTGTAATTATGAATGCCCGGCCTTAGCTTGCCTTAGTTGCTAGCCAGCTTTCCTTAACTTACGTCTACTACCTTTTGTCTTTGGGCTTTTCCCATTCTCTTACTTCTGTATATCTTACTCTTACTCCGTGGCTTGCTGTATAGCTGGGTGGCTGGCCCCTGCAGTCCTCCTCCTTCTCTGGCTGCTGCTCCTTTTCTCTCCAATTAGCTCCTTCTGTATATAGTCTCTGCCTGCCAGCCCTGCCTTGCTATTGGCCAGTTCTTTATTAGACCATCAGGTGTTTTACACAGGCACAGTAACACAGCTTCACAGAGTTAAACAAATGCAACATAAACAAAAGTAACACACCTTCAAATAGTATTCTACTACAGTAGTCACAAGTGTCCTGCTGGGGCTTCTGCTCCAACCAAGGGAAGGGACAAAAGTATGCAAAGGAACAGACCTAGTGTCATGGGTGAAATCATAGTCCATCATGCTACTCCCACTTTGTCTGTGTCTGGAGCTGATGCTACATGGAGCACACATGGTTATCATCAGTGTGGATGAAGAAGACCGTGGCAATACTATCGACCGAGTGACCTCAGGGACAGCTACAGAACTTGCGGAATGCCCCACCCATCAACTGCTGAGCAAACATGTGTTACAAACCTACAGGGAACATTTGCAGAGATAGACCATCTGCTAGGCCATAAAACAAGTCTTGGTAAATTGAAGTCATGCAGAGTGTTCCCTGACTACAGGGGAATTAAATGAGAAGTGGATGGAAAAAGATCTGGTAACTTCCAAATACTTAGTAATTAAATACAACAATTGGAAATCCCCTCCTGGGTCAACATGAAATCACATGCAAGCTAAAAGTCCCCATGCCTATCTGTGAGGAGTGGGTTAGATGGAGACAGGTATGGAGGATGTCACAGATTCCTGGGGGACTTTCGTATTGTCTTGCTAGCAGGCCGGGTGGTGGTGGCATACGCCTTTAATCCCAGCCCTCGGGAGGCAGAGCCAGGTGGATCTCTGTGAGTTTGAGCAAAGCGAGAGAAAGAAGTATGTACAGTGTACAGTGGAGCCTAGTCACACACACTAACATTTGTACCCACTTGTGAAAATCAGTCCACAGCTGGAGCAAGATGAACCTGAAAGAGAGCCAGTGAGTTCCCAATAACCAGGCTGTCTGTGACTAGGCTCCACTGTACACTGTACATACTTCTTTCTCTCGCTTTTCCTTTCTTCAAGATTTATTTACATGTGTAGGAGTGTCTGTGTGAGTGATGCCACATGTGCGCAGGTGCCCACGGAGGCCAGAAAGGTCATCAGATCCCCTGAAGCTGGAGTTACCACAGGTGGTTGTGAACCATCCCCCTTGAGTGCTGGGAACTGAACTCGGGTTCTTTGGAAGAGCAAGAAGTCCTTTTGCCTGCTGAGCAATCTCTGCTGCACCCTTAGCACATTTTTCTGAGCTAGGTAGTAGCTAGTAGCTAGTAGCCGTCCAAGTTGGGGCAATGGGTGGGCCAAGCAGCACTGGGGACAGATAGCCTTTGTGTGACACCCTCCTTCACTTAAGAAAAGAAATAATAAACCTCTCATCTAGTATTCATTAATTTCCATAAAGCAATCACAATGGCAACCTCTGTATACTTTTGGTAAATATTATTCTTCCCATTATAACATAACCAGCAGTGATCCTCTTCAAGGTAATGGCAGCAGAATTGCGGGCCTTACAGAGATGAGTGTTATTATACTCATTTTGTATTTTGTTTTTATATGTTAACAGGGAGCAGGCTCGGTGCCAGTTTCCAGTCAAGATGACCTGTGCACTGTGATATCAGAAAGGCCCTGAAACCTTGTCTCTTCTCTTCTTGACTCTGATGACATAAAATGCTTTCTGTGGTTGGCACCTGTCTGAATGTGCCATGGGCACGGATGTGAACCATAACTCATTGCACTGAGAGGTGCCTTTGTGTGTGTCTTTTGACATATAATCGACCTATCAGAGAGCATACTGAAAATCTCTATGCTCAGCTTAACCTGGGTGCTTCCCATTGACGTCACATGCTCGCCACCTGTGTCCCTTCCCTTGAGAGGGTTCACGAGGAATGTGAGGGTCACTGCCGTCAATTTAACAGAATCTAGAATGACCTAGGAGATAGGTCTCTGGGCATGCCTTTGTCATGGTATCTTGATTGTTAATTGACGTGGAAAAACCAGAGGTATCCTTCCCTGGGGCTGGGATCTTGGCCGGTGGAAGGAGAAAATGAGCCGAGCACTTTGATTATTTCTGTTTGCTTTTTGTGGGTGCAGTGTGACTCGCTGCCTCGAGCTCCCACAACTGTGACTTCCCCGCCAGGATGGACAAACTGTAAGCCCGAAGTTAAGTTGTTTTGGTCAGGGTATTTTGTCACTGCACCAGAAATGGTGTCCCATGTCCCATGTCAGGAGGATCTGTGCGAGTTTAAACCCGGCCTAATACATAGTGAGTTCCAGGCCAGCCACTGCTAGGTAGAGGGACAGGGAGGAAGAAGAGGAGGAAGGATGGAGCTAGACTTTGGCACCTGCAAACTCTGGTGCCTCTGAGGAGCCACGGAGTGATATAGATCATCACTCTCAGTTAACACGGTTTTCCATTGCTTGAGTACAAATCCCTGGAGTTATCCGTGACTTTGACTTTTCACATTCAGTCCATCTGTCATCTCCACGGGTTCTGTCTTCAGACGGCATTTAGAATTGGACCACTTCTCACTCCCTGGGTTGTCACCAGAGTCAACCCACTCTCAGACCTCATCTCACCAACCTCGCTGCTCCCTCTGTGTTCCCCAACAGTCAGGTCTCAGCAGATGATCCAACAGAGTGATGGAGCCCCTCAGGGAAAAGCCCTCTGGTGGCTACCATCTCACACAGAGTCCAAACAAGAGTGTAGTCAGTCCTGAACAGCCATCCCTGCTACCTCTCTCTCCATCTTGGGCTCTTCCCATTGTTGCTGTGTGCAGCCATGTGGTGTCTTGTTATTAGTGTGCTAGACATACTGTCCTGTTCTCATGTGCCCAAAGTGAACCTGTTCCTCACCGTGTAGTTTTAGGTCACAAGCTCTCACCCCAAGTAGAGTAGCACACACCTGTCACCCCAGAACTCTGGAGGCAGAGGCTGGAATATTGTGAGTTCTGGACCAACTTAGGCTACATAGTAAAACCCTATGTAGTGATATATTGTGTACCCTAATAAACTTGCCTGAGGATCAGGACAGAGCCAGCCACTAGATTAGACACAGAGCCAGGCAGTGGTGGCACACACCCTTAATCCCAGCATATGACATCTCATGCCTTTGCTTGGGAAGCACACACGCCTTTAATCCCAGGAAGTAAGATAGCAGGGCACAGAAAGATATATAAGGCCCTAGGAAACAGGAACTGGCTCTCTTTAGGCTGAGGATTTTGTAGAGGTAAGAACTAGTGGCTGGCTGTTCTGCTTCTCTGCTGAACTTTCAGCTTTCACCCTGATATCTGGCTCTGGGTTGTTTTATTAAAAGACAATCTAAGATTTGAACAACAACCCTGTCTTAAACAAACAAACACTATCAACTCCCCTGTGTGTTTTCCACCTGTTTTCACACTATATAATCAGTGGTTTTATTGTCTTGCTGCCTCCGATAGGCAGCGATATTTGTCTGGCTGGGCCATGCCTGGCACCTAGGGAAACTTCCATAAATATTTACTCCATTGAACTAACAGAGACACTACAGGTGTCTGTAACCAAGAACACCACACTTTGCTCTACAGGAAGGATGTTTTCATGAGCTCTTCGTTTTTAATAAACTGTGAGCAGTGTTGGCAAGATGTCTCAATGGTAATCAAATGCATCTGCCACTAGGCCTGACCATCTGAATTCCATCCTGGGACCCACACAGTGAAAGAATGAACTCCTGAAAACAGTCTTCTGACTTCTACATATGTGCTGTGGCATGAGTGCACCCACACACATAGCGTGTGCATGCATGCGTGCATACACACACACACACACACACACACACACACACACACTACTGCTGCTGCTGCTGCCACCACCAAATAGCAATAGTAATAATAATAGTAAATAAATAAATAGCTGTAAAATTTTTAAACAATCTGAGACAGGGCCTCACTATGTAGGACTGGCTGACCTGGAACTCCCTATGTAGACCAGACTAGCCTCAAAGTAACAGAGATTAGTCTTTCTCTACCTCACCAGTGCTAGGATTAAAGTTGTGTGCCACCATGCCTGGCTTAAAATATTTTTTTTTAAAACTGGGCAAGTGGGGCTAGAGAGATGCCTCAGTGGTTAAGAGTACTTGATGCTTTTCCAAAGGGCCCAGATTCGATTCCCAGGACATACATGGTGGTTCACAACTATCTGTAGCTACAGTTCCATGGGATCTGTTGTTGTCCTCTGGCCTCCACAGGAATCAGGCACACATGTGGTATACCTACATACATTCAGTCAAAACACTCATATACATAAAATAATGATAAAAAAAATTTTAAAATTTGGCAAATAATTCAATTTTTTTAAAAGTTCCTTTACGCCAAAATTGTTAAAAATAATAAAGCTTTGGGCTGAGTTTGACCCACATGGCCTTAATTTGCCACTTTTAGATTATGTTCAACTTTTATAGTACATTTTCTGTTGCTATAACAGAATGGCACAGAGTGGGGAACTTAAAAAGAACAGAAGTTTGGGACTGGAAATATAGGTCAGTGTAGCTGAAGTTTTCCTGTGTTCCGGCCTGCCAGCAGTCGGGACAAATCTCTCACACTAGTGTCCCCCAAGTAAACACACAGAGACTTATATTACTTATAAACTGTATGGCCGTGGCAGGCTTCTTGCTATCTGGTTCTTATATCTTAAGTTAACCCATTTCTATTAATCTGTAAGTTGCCATGTGGCTCGTAGCTTACTGGTATCTTTACATCTTGCTTCTCATGGTGGCAGCGGCTGACAGTGTCTACTGACTCAGCCTTCCCCTTCCCAGCATTCTCCTCTCTGCTTATCCTGCCTATACTATACTTCCTGCCTGGCCACTAGCCAATCAGCGTTTTATTTATCAACCAATCAGAGCAACACATTCACAGCATACAGAAAGACATCCCCAGCACTTACCTACTAATATACATGAGGCCCTCAGCACCACAAAAACTAAACTGAACAAAACAGAGGTTTATTTTAGCTTACAAATCTGGAGGCAAAGAAGTGCAAGAGCCTAGCATTGATGTCTGCTCAGCTTCCGGTGAAGGTGAGGGCTACATCAGAGTCTGGCAAAACTGGAAATGTCCAGAGAGCATGAAGAGGGAAAGGGCAAAGGATGGACTTGCTTTGTCATTCATCATCTGCTCTCAAGAAATGCTCAAATCTCCGCTGGTGACCGAATCATTTGTTCGGGTCTCACCACCTCAAAACACTATGATTTAAGGGAGGAGGTCTTAACATGAGTTATTAAGCAGAAAACCAAATCCAAACTGAACACTTTTAACTCCATTCTTAAATTTATTATTTTTCCTCTTTGTCCCTTAGTTCTAACCCTTAAAATATATCTTCAGAATCAAACCATATTTTTGATCCAAATAAATAGTCACTGTTAGAAAGGAAAAGAAAGGGCTGGCTATGTGCACTGGTAGAGGCACTTATTAGTTGCTGCTAAGCCTGATGACCTAGTTCAATCCTCATGGTTGAAGGAGAGAATTGACTTCAGCAAGCTGTCCTTTGACTGCTCCCTCTCCCTCTCCTCAACTAAATAGATAAACAAAAGATAATTTTTTATTTATTTATTTTTTTTTGGTTTTTCGAGACAGGGTTTCTCTGTGTAGCTTTGCGCCTTTCCTGGAGCTCACTTGGTAGCCCAGGCTGGCCTCGAACTCACAGAGATCCGCCTGGCTCTGCCTCCCATGTGCTGGGATTAAAGGCGTGCGCTACCAACGCCCGGCACAAAAGATAATTTTTTTTAAAAAAAAGAGAGAAATGCTATCAAATATTAGAATTTCCACTAAAACCAAAAGCAAACAAATGAAATGTAGTTTTGTCTATAACAGTAAACAAATGTATGAAATAGTAAGATGTTATATAAATAAAAATATTACCCCATTTTCATTCTGGCTGAACATGGTGGTACACTTGGGAGGCAGAGGCCAGAGGATCTCAAGTTGGAGGCCGTCGTGGCCTGTGTAGTGAGATCTTGTGTCAGAAACTAAAACCACAATCAAATAGGGAAGAACTCTATTCCTATTAATTCTGAGCCAGCATATCAGCTTTCCCTCCTGACAGACAGTCCTTCACGGTGTAACACCCCTCTCTCTGCTTTAGCCTTTCCTTTCCTGGCCCTCCCTCCATCTTTCTTTCTTCCTTTTTTGTTTTGATGAGGGCTGATAACTGCACTTTATATTACAGAAAGTATCAATATAACAATGATTAAAGACCAGGGAAAACAATGGAAGTAGTCTAGTCAGCAAACCACAATTTGCTAGTAGATTGCTACAAGACCCGTAGCTCATTAACGCATTGGTAGAGTATACCTTAACGGGGTTTTGCTCTGTAACACCCTCCCTAATTCAAAGGTTTTAAATTAGTTTTTTTTTTTAAACACAATTCAGTATCGTGTTCCCTTAAACACTTCTGGCAAACAACTTTATCTTATTCCAGCCGTATTTGTCCCACTCCAACAATTGTTATTTGACACGTGAACTTAGAATACTGTTTTTGCACTTCAGCTTTCCTTCACTGTGAGGGAGAGAAAATATAATTTTCCTCCTCAGTCCTCTTAAGTTGGTAGTTGAGTCAGAGTCCTGAAAGGAGAGATTCCTAAGAGAAGGACATTCATCAGCACATGACACATACATCACATGGGGGAACACACAGGCTACCAGGGCAGGCGCCTGACTTATTTATTACCTAACTGAAAACCGTAAATTCCATGACATTGTCTTAGTCATTGTTCTATTGCTTTGAAGAGACACCATGACCAAGGCAACTCTTATAAAAGAAAGCTTTTAATTGGAGGCTTGCTTACAGTTTCAGAGGTTTAGTCCATTATCCTCATGGTTGGGAGCATGGCAGCAGATATGGCAGGCATGGTGCTGGAGAAGTAGCTGAGAGCTACATCCTGATCCTCGGACAGAAAGAGACTAGGCTTGGCATGAGCTTTTGAAACCTCAAAGTTCACCCCCAGTGACGTGCTTCCTCCAACAAGGCCACACCTTCTAATCCTCCTAATCCTTTCAAGTAGTGCCACTCCCTGGTGACTAAGCATCAAATATTTGAGTCTATGAGAGCTATTCTTTTTTTTTTAATTTTTTTTTTTTTTTTGAGACAGGGTTTCTCTGTGTAGCTTTGCGCCTTTCCTGGAACTCACTTGGTAGCCCAGGCTGGCCTCGAACTCACAGAGATCCGCCTGGCTCTGCCTCCCGAGTGCTGGGATTAAAGGCGTGCGCCACCACCGCCCGGCTGAGGGCTATTCTTATGCAAACCACCACATTATGCATTTTTTTGATTAGAGTGTGTGTGTGTGTGTGTGTATACAGGTACACGTGTTATGACTCAAATGTGGAGATCAGAGGACAACTTGCAGGCCCTGGTCCTCTTCTTCTATTGTATGGGTCTCTAGGATTGAACTCAGGTCATCAGGCTTCCACCAAATACCTCTATCCACTGAACAATCCTGCCAGCCCTTTGAGAATAATAAATTTCAAAGTAATGACAAGACAGAGAAAAGCAGCTGCAGGCTTCCAGGGACATTCTGGGAAGGGCAGTATTGGAAAAGGCTCGTTGAGAAAAGTCTGCAGATTCTCAGTTTCTGAGCTGATGAGTGTTGGCAAATACTATTTTAAGGTGTGTTACTTTTGTTTATGTTGTATTTGTTTAACTCTGTGAAGCTGTGTTACTGTGCCTGTCTAAAACACCTGATGGTCTAATAAAGAACTGAATGGTCAATAGCAAGGCAGGAGAAAGAATATACAGAAGGAGAAATCTGGGAGGAGAAAAAGAGATGAAGGTATGATGAAAGAAGTAGCCAGAGAAGGAGGAGGGCTCCAGGGGCCAGCCACCCAGCTACACAGCAAGCCACGGAGTAAGAGTTAGATTTACAGAAGTGCCAGACAGTGTTGGTGTGCGCACTCAGGAGGCAGAGCCAGGCGGATCTCTGTGAGTTCGAGGCCAGCCTGGACTAGAGAGTGAGTTCCAGGAAAGGCACAAAGCTATACAGAGAAACCCTGTCTTGAAAAACAAAATCAAAAACAACAACAAAAAAATTTACAGAAGTAAGAGAATGGGAAAAGCCCACGGATGGGACAATTTAAGTTAAGGAAAGCTGGCAAGAAATAAGCCAAGCTAAGGTCGGGCATTCATAAGTAAGACTATGTCTCCGTGTGTACTTATTTGGGAGCTGGGTGGTGGGCCCCCCAAAAGAACAAAAACAAACAACAGAGGAGAACTGTGGAAAAGAATGTACCTCCTCTCTTTGGGTAGGAATTGGTGGGGGAAGATTAGAAGGGTCTCTGTCCTGTTTCTAGGCAAAGGGCAGGCAGAGAGTTCCCCTGGGTCTTGTCTTCAGCTGAATAGTTCTTCATATTTGGAGTAGTTGTGTGCTGGCCTCCTTCCCAAGCAAAACTAGATGAGCAGCCCATGAAGCCCCCGGGAAAGTTTGGGGATGCATAAGACAACATGTCTGTGGTGATATTTTATTTGTGCTTTAATAAATAAAGCTTGCCTGGAGATCAGAGGAAAAAGCCAGCCATTATAAGTAAACACAAAAGTCATGCAATGTTAACATACGCCTTTAATTCTATCACTTGGCAGGCAGGGATCTGTCTGGATCTCTGTGAGTTCAAGGCTACACTGGAAACAGAGCCAGGTGTGGTGGCACACGCCTTAAATTCCAACACTAGTTAACCATGTACAGACAGACAGAGCTGGGCAGGAAGAGGAAGTGATGTCGCTGGATGGAGAGAGCAAATCAGATGGCAGAACAGCAAGGCATATAGGCGGGGTTAGACAGGATGTATCTCACATTTGGAAGCTGAGGTATAGGTGAGGTGAGATTAACTTGTGGCTGTTCCTATTCCTGTGATCTCTCTCAGGCTTTAACCCCTATATCTGGCTCCGTGTTTTTATTTAATAAGACCATTTAGAAATTCATCAACACATAGTCCTAATTATATATAATGTACAATATGTATCATAACATGTTTCTTAATATTTTTGTGGAGAGTTTACCCCTTCTCCACAGTACACTAGGATTGGAAATTTCTGAATGATGTCTGAAGACTAGTGTCAACCTGTGACAGGTTTTACCTTTCTATAGGAAATAGAAAAAATAAGGATGATGTGTGGTAGTTTTTTGTTTGTTTGTTTTGAGACATGGTTTCTCTGTGTATCCCTGGCTGTCCTGGAACTAGCTCTGTGGACCAGGCTGGCCTCCCATTCATCTCCTGCTTCTGCCTCCAGAGTACTGGGATTAAAGGTGTTTACCACCATTCCCAGCTGTGTGGTAGATGTTAAAAAATGGTTTATGAGCTCAGTTGCAGAATTCATCATAATTCTGAATGAAATCAGGATCTTTGAGTTGTTTTTTTAATGGTAGATAACTGTTATTTTTAATTCCATATACTGATTTATAAAAGCTGTTCCTCTAATGGATGAGGAAAGAAAGGGCCTGAGGCTAACACGGTAGATGTGGAGATAACGCAAGTCTGAAGTCCCGGTGAAGCTGGATTGTATGGTACCCGTGCTCACACTGTTAAATTCTGGGGATCCAAATGAGTACTGTCTTAGTCTGCTCAGCTCCCCACAACAAGACACGGCTGACTGGGTGCCTTAAACAACAGAAACGTGTGTTCCCACAGTTCTGATTGGAAAAGTGCAAGACATGGATGCCAGCCAGGCAGGGTTCGGGCCAAGGTTCTCTCCCTGGCGTGCGTCACAGCCACCTTTTCACCGTGTCCTAATGTGGCAGTGAGAAGAGGGCAGCGTCTGGGGCCTGCTGTCAAAAGGGCATGGGTGCCGTTAAGATGGGTCCTTATGACGTCAGTTAAACCCAGTGGTCTCCCAAAGCCGTATCTCCAAATGCTGTCACTCTTGGCATCAGGGCTTCACCGTGTGGATTTGGACACCGACTCACACACATTTAGTTCATAACATGTGCGGTTACAGCCAGGATTCAGAAAGAGTGAAATCTTTCCTTGCCAAATTGTTCCTAAGTTTCTAGAACAAAGACAAATGAGGCAAATGGAATTATTGCTAACTCAGGCTTTAAAGTCTCACGCTCCAGGGCCTAGCCCTGGAGGCTGGGGTAGGGGGTTCGGGGAGCACTAGTTCACCTGGGAAGGCTAGCTAGAAAGATGTGTAGGAAGCCTGGTGGGAAATAGAAGCCCACGGTTTTTTAGAACTCAAAGCAAGAAATATTCTGTGACCTCCAACAATGATACAAAATTCTGCATGATATTTGGATCACACCCACCCTTGTTCATTCCTAAGCTGTCAGTGTTGCTCAGAGGATACAGACGCAGGGCCAACTGACTACAAAGGAGCCTGGAGTATGTGCTATCTGGCCCTCTACAGGAGAGCTTTGCTAGGCCCTGATCTACAAACACAAGCCAACCAATGACATGCTTTTTCTATTCCCAAGTCCAAACATCGGCTGAAAATACCGTCTTAGATATGGAGCCGTCTCCTAGGACAGAACCCTCACCCCAGAGCTTGGGGAAGGCCTGGAGATTGTCCACAACAAATTGTCATTACCTGACTGTTCCAACAAAGAACTAAGAGGGCAAGACAAGTGGGTTTCTTGTGGGAGGAAAGAATAAACAAAAAAGAGCTACAGTGTTCAGTTGATGGTTCCAGTTCCATCTCTTTGAAAGTCTAGCCCTTATAAACTAGACCAGGGTTGGGCCAGTCTAGAGCCAGGTGTGTCTGCGGTTAAGTCTTCACTCCTTGGCTGACACTTACCCTCAGGTGAAAGGAAAAGAGAGGACTGGAGCTAATAGTGGTACCTAGTGTAGAATTCACCACTGGTCAGCTAGTATCGGTGGCTTTTTTTTTTTTTTTCTGTGGAGGCATTTCCGTTGTTTCTGACCATTTTGTTTTGTTCCCTTCCCCTGCCCCTTGTAAACAAAGGTGATCCTAAAGGATGTGGACTCGCTCCTCTATGTGGACACTGACGTCCTCTTTCTGAGGCCAGTGGATGATATCTGGAAGCTTCTGAGGCAGTTTAACTCCACCCAGCTTGCCGCCATGGCCCCAGAACACGAAATCCCCAAGATCGGCTGGTACAGCCGCTTTGCCCGGCACCCTTTCTACGGCTCTACGGGGGTTAATTCAGGGGTCATGCTCATGAACTTGACTCGCATAAGAAGTACCCAGTTCAAGGTAAGGGAGAGCTTGAATATCCTGTCTAAAGACCGAGAGTTAGAAGCCTGGCTGTGGTGGCGCATCCCTTTAATCCCAGGCAGGGATTCAAAGCCAGCCTGGTCTGGAGAGTGAGTTCCTGGACAACCAAGCCTACATACACATAGCAACCCTGTCTTGAAAAATGAACCAAATAAGCAAAGACTGGGAGTTATTCTTTCCAATAGGGATGTGCTGGGGGTGTGGCTGTACTTATCTGGCTTGTGGGTGGGGAGGAAAATATTTGAAATGTGGAATTTTGCTCAGGAAAAGCCCAGGTGGCTGTCAAGTGTGAAGCTTCCATAGTCTCAATTCAGAAATACTATGTGATGTTTCTGAATTATATAGTGTCCAAACTTGGCTTATCCAAGGCTTCAAAGCCCATGCCCAGTCTTTTGGAATGGCTCTAAAGGTGTATTTCTGTGAGTACACAGATCTCCATGCATGGCTGATCAGGGTCTCTTTTCTACTAATAAAAAAATAAAAGGAACCAAAATGAACATCTTTAGATGACAGTTCCCATCCATTCACCTCATGTTAAGAAGAAAAGGAGGCTGAAAGATAGCTCAGTTGGTAAAATGCTTGCCTTGCAAGCCTGTGGACCTATGTTCAATCCACAGAACTCATGTAATAAATAAATAAAGCCAGATGTGGCTTACCATTCCAGTACTGTGGGGGGCAGAGGCAGGCAGATTTCTGGGGATCACTGGCTGGCTATGTGGTAAATTCTAAGCCACTGAGAGAGATCCCATCTCATAAAACAAGTGAATGTTCTCCGAGAAACAACATTTGAGGGTCTTTGGCCTCCATAGCACTTGTACACATGCTCACACTTACCTACATACACTTTTGACCAGCACACACAAGAACGAGCACATACATCTACACACTAAAGGAAGGAGAATAGCTTCATCACAGCTGGTGTGTAGTCTGTACAAGGCTTCAGTCCACAGCATGCCAAAACAATAGAAAATAAAAAAGAATAGGCTCAGGGCTCAGTAGTTAGAAGACCAGGGTTCAATTTGAGCACTCACATGGCAGCTCACAACCATCTGAAACTCCAGTTCCAGAGGATCCATGTCCTCTTCTGGCATCCATGGGCACCAGGCACATATGTGGTACACAGACATACATGCACACAAAACACCCATAAATACATTTTTAAAAAAAGAACAGGCTAATCTGTATATTATTATCAATAACACAATTTCCAAAAAAATCA
>CABHPH010144587.1:0-16903 GCA_902168325.1 Peromyscus nudipes
CTGGTGACTCCACCCTTCTTCATCCCTGTGCTCTCTTTTTCCCTGTCTGCAAGTCCCACCTAACCTCTTCCTGCCTAGCTAATGGCCATTAGTTCTTTATTAAGCCAATGAGAGCAGCATATCTAATCAGTGTACAAAAAGACTACTCTGTAACACATACACAAACACCAAATATATGCACACATGCACGCCATGCATATACCATACACACAACATACATGCATATATGTACTACAGAGACACAACATACACATAACACATACAACACACAAACCACAACTATCACCATTGGCACGATGCCTTGAACACTTGTGATATCTAAAAGCCATCCACTCTGAAATCTGTCACAGGACAGCTACATTACACATTATACATTAAAAAGAAGGGGAAAATATCCATGAGTCACAATGGAAATGGAAGTCAAGATGTAACTGAAGAGTTGGGCTTTTAATTAAATCATGTCAGTTACCTTTTGCTGTCAACTCATAGTTTAATTCAAGCATTCTTGCCAAAACTCAGGGTCAAAAATCTGTCCTCTGCAGTGTTGTGGAATGCAGCCATTTTTGTCCAGCTCCAGCCAGATTCTGTTTGGAGATCATTCCCATTGCTTCAATTAGTGGAAAAAATTCTAATGCTGTAAATGTACAGTGTGTCACTCTTAATTTCTCCACAATCCATCACACTCTGAGCATGTGCATGGCAACTCTTTTTAATAAAAGATTTTGCAGAGCACCTGCTGCAGCCAACACACTTTATCATCTTTGCCAGCTCCAGGAGTTCTAGCATTATGTCATGTTTGGCTCCAAAAAAAATATTATTATAAGCTTTGGAATTAGAGATGCAACAGTGGAACTAGCTGACATCAATTGCCCATGAAGCTATCATATCTTGAGGAGTGAAATGTGGTAAGTTTTCATTTTAATCAAAACCTATAACAGGACCAGGGCTGCTTGTCTGAAACAAATAATTTTCACATTTCTGGATACTATCAGATAATGGCTTTCTCATCCATGAAATAATTATAAAGCTAGAAATGCTTTAAGAATATCACATTGTCTCCCTCTGTTTTGTTTTAATGGTTATTTTATGTTTCATCAACTTGGAGCTTAAAGGATGAAACTGGAGAGTATTCAAGAGTGAATTCTCAAAGTATCTCTCAACCTGTAACACTTGCAAAGATCATCAAGGGACAGCCATGTCCACGGTCCTGGGGTAACAGGCTCATTGAAGAATCCAATGCTGTTTGGTTACAAATAAGAAAATCTTTTTCCCAAGTAAGAACCCTCGGAAAGCCAATGCAAAACCTCTCCAACTCTTCCCCAGTTTGGTAACAGCCTCTTCTATCTCAACATTTCCATGAATTTCAAGTATTTAGTACTTATTCCATAGACATGTTTTAGACTTTGAGATTCAGACTCTTTGGATATTAAATATTGCTCTTATCTTTTCCCTCTCTTCATTGCGTGAACATTCAATCCCGAATCTCATTAATTTCCCCATCCAGGAAGTGCATGAAGGAGTCACATCATCCATGTACTTTGGAAGGGGCATACCTGGAGCTCTGTGTCTAAATCCAGGTTATCTCCCACTATGTGTTCCTGAGAAGTAGATGTAATAGTTGTTCCTGTGCTTTTCTTATCAGTGGGGTATTGTGGCCCTCTCAGAGTGAAGGGACTATTTCTCTTACAATGATTCCCTTAGGGAAAGTACACTGAAGGTGGCAACTGTCTTCACTCTGGCTTTAGTAAAGAGAATATTGTAGCTTCTGGGACAGTGAGGACAGTAGCCTAGTTGCTGAAGACCATCTGGGCTCTTAGCAAGTTAGTAACCCTCTCAAGAAGTTTCCCTATGCCCAGTTGACAGATGGTGTGGATCGTAGATGTAGCATGTCAAGATATTGAACTGGATTCAAGCTGTGTGCTCTGCAAATCATAATGGCTTAAGAACTCCAAGAGTCCAGTGAGAATGGCATCTACCAGTTACCCTTTCTTCACCCACTGTACCAAGGCTTAGTTCTGACTTTTCCAGGTCTCTTCCTTATCCAAGGCTCCCCATATAAATGTTGGCATTCCTAGGGATCTTGTCAACTTCCTAGACCCAAGTTGCTTCTTGAGTAATTCCCCTTTCTTAGTGTCTCTTCCTTGCCCCTTTCTTATCCAATCCCTTCATGAAATTATTCATGAACTATTCAATGACTTCATTGATCAGTCAGGATAAGCTCATGTTGCTGCAATAGCAAACCTATGTGATAACAAAACAAAAAACAAAGAAACAAAACTGGCTATGTTCCATAGTTTCCTCATTCAGAAAGCACTTCCAGTAGCTCTGTCCAAGAGGTCTAACTGTGATAAAAGAAAAAGTCTACTTGGAAAATGGTACCTAGCCTTGGGTGGCAACTAAGCACTTAAAATGCCACTGGTGTGACTAAGAAACTTAATTTTAATTTGACATTAATTTAAATCAATTCATATTTCCATAACCAAAATTTGACCCATGATTCTGTGTTGGACAGAGCCATTACTGGCCCTATATCAGGAGAGAGAGACATTAATACTTATACACTACCCCTTAAAAGTTTCTGCCCAGAAGTAATAATTTGTCAGGCCTTGCCAAATTTCAAAGACCCAAATGAGTCATGTGCTCATATGTGGCCAGGAGACACTGAGAGCAATTCCTAATGTTCTAGAAGGAAACAAAATTTGTCAATCATTAGCATGAATGAGCTACACACCAGCTCCACTTAGGATTCTTAGTAATTTGGAGGAAGTGCAATGCACACTCCCTTTAACCTGGTGGAGGTGAGATTCTAATAGGAGGAGATGGAGGCAATCATTAGATAAATACAGACACGCGTGACCACAAATCTCTGAGACACCAGAGTAAATGTATAATCAAAGGTTCCAATTGAGATGGGGAATTAAAAATGACCTCTATGAAAATGCAACCTGAAGGGCAAGTCTAACATCATCCAGCCTAGGTAACATGCAGACTCAGGGAGAGCACTGTGAAAGTTCTATATTTGTAATGTGTTTGGTGGTATCATCTGGAAAGTGAAGGGAGACCCTGGCATAGAGTGGGAACATGTGGGAGGAAGGGCAGGCAGAGAAAAAGCCATGTTCTGTACAGTGCTGCAAAGTCTGCTGGGAGATGATGCTAGTCAAGGGGAAGCCCATAAAAAGCCTTCTGCAGGAGAGACATTTTCTTGTGTGCAGTAATGAAAGGGTACCCTGAATGCTGCTTGGACGATGGGTTTGGGAAAGCACAAAAGAGAAGTAGTAGATCCTCTCTCTAGATATCCTTCTGTGTTAGCTGGACACAACTTACCACAACCTTAATGGTGTAAAAAAAAAAAAAAAAAAAAAAAAAAAAAACCTCACCACCAGCCTCACAGTTCCCACGGGTCAGAAATCCAAACATACCATCAAGAGGTTCTCCTCTAAGCATCTCACCAGGCTAAATCCAACTATTCGCTGGGCTGGATTTCTTCCTGGAGTTTATGTGGTTGCTGATCAATCCCAGGGTTGAATTTCATTTTCTTAGTAGGTATCAGCTAGATGTCCTCTTCAGTATGTCTATCCTTACTGTGTGGCATCTCACTGCATGGCAGCTTTTCAAGGTCAACAAGGGACTAAGTCTCTTCAGAATAGACCAGCCCTATTTGGAAGACATTCACCTTAATTCAGACCCATCTAGGATATCTTCCTTCTGATCAATTTTCAGACAACTAAACTGAGTCATTGTTTATACCTGAGGAATTCTTTCATTTCCCAACAATGTGATCTAACCATGAGACTGAGAGATCAGCATAATCACAAGTCCCACCAATATAAAGAGGAAGGGCCAGCAAGACATCTCTGGAGGTGAAAGTCATCTTGAGTTCCATCCCTGGGACAGACACCTTGAAAGAAGCACACTAACTTTTGCAAGTAGTCCTCTGGCCTCTGTACACAACCTAAGGCATAAACTCCCATACACATACACACACATTTAGGCTACTTTAGGCTGGAGCAATAGCTCAGAGGTTAAATGCTAAGGATCACAACCAAAACATCAAGAATTCAGATGCCAGCCAGCATCCACATCAAAACTCATCTCTCTGGCTTCCTTTAGAAAATTATATGTGTGTAGATATATATTTCATATATGCATGTAATGTGTTTGATCAAATCTACATATATAATATTTTTAAGGAGAGGGAATTATACAAGGCTGTTCCATTGGGGAACGGGAACTATTGAAGAGGGATTTAGAATTCTGCCTATAATGACATTTTGGCCCTTCCAACTCACATAGCATTTAGGCACACAGATTTTCTCATGGGAGTTGTTAACTATATTTAGAAGAAGAAAGGAGCAAAATGTGGTTGGCCATTGTCCATAAAAACCAGGTCATCAGTGTGACTCATGGCAAGTAACTTATCATTGGAAGACAATGTAATTCATTCACCTATTCAGCCTTTAACGTAAATTAGGCCCCCTACGAGTTGCAAGACACCATCCAGTAAACCAGAATGGTTCCACTATGGATTAGTATAAAATGTAGCTGCCAGACAGACAAAACAGTGCTAGCTGAGGACCTAAAGACACAGTCGAAAGAATCTTGGAATCAGAAAAAAAGAGGGTTCGGGTCCTTAACCCTTTATGGTCTCAGTTTCTTCATCCTTAAAATGGGGATCATTTTAGTCCTGGCCACCAGCATTACTTGTGAGCAATAAAAGAACTAACATTTCTCAAGCCCTCAGCACAGTGCCTGGTAATTGATAAGCTTGCCACAACCAGTAACTGCTTTATGTTCTTATCCTTCTCTCCAGACACAGCAAAAGTTCAATAAATACTTGTTGCTGTAACGTAGTTGAAGGCAGACAGCTTGGGAAGATGTCCAGGTCTCGTCCCCAAAGGAGCTCCAGTGCCGAAGCAAATAAGCTTAGCACTGTTGTCACTAAGTGACGGCGGGCCATCATTTCTGAGTCTGTTAAACTCAGATAACCTCACCCTCCACTTCTTCCTCCCTGAGGAAGTGTGTGGCAGGATTCGAAGCCTGTGGAAGAAATGTGTCATGGGATAATAACATCGTGATAAATACCTCACATCCGTGTCTCATTTCCTCCCAGGGCATGAAGGTATCCATGCAGCTCTAACCTGTCCCCATTACAGAACTCTTCTCAGCAAGCTGTCACCCTATTACTTCAGTCGCTTAGTTTCTGCTGCAGACTTCACACCAGCGAACAGCCAGTCAGCAATTAGCTCCACCTTCTGGTTGTCACACTTGTAGACTGGCATGGCACCATTTCCCTGCTCTGCACTTCTGAAGTCTCAGGAGTACTTTTGGCATCTTGACAGCTCAGAACTTGCCACATACTTCCCAACAGAAGAGTCTCGTGCATTCTAGACAAGTACAATAGATCCTAGGGTGCTCTTTTAAAGTTGACTTGCAGAGCTGTACCCTGAACACAGATGTAACTCATTAGAATACATACATCAAGTCAGTTTGGGTTTAGGATAAGAAAATTAGGTTGTCTTGAGTTCATTAAATGACAAATGTCAATATTCAAGTTTCCAGTGACATAGATACTGTAATGATAATGTGGGAATATTTTTCATAGCTGTTTCAGAAATAGACATTAAAGAATGAAAATCCCCCCCTTGGGAATAAATTCATCATGAGTTGGTAGATTAAAAGCCTTGAATGTGTGCAAAGTTTGTAATGTCAAATTACTTGCTGGAATTATGCAGAGGAAAGGGTCTGAAAGACCACAAGGGGTGATACTGATTAAAAGCATCCTGGGAATGAGTATCTTGCTGGAAAGTGTTCCTGTGGATCAAGGATTGGCAAATGCAACCCAGCCCCTGGTCTGCTGTTAAAAATAAGGCTGCACCAGGTTGTACTGCACTCTGTTCATTTACAGTTTATCTGTCTATTTGCTCAGAACAGTAGCAGAGTTGAATATGTTGACAGAGACCACACGGTTCACAGAGCCTAAACATTTATTTTCTGGCCCTTTACCTAGACTCCATTTCTAAACCCTATGTAGAACATTAGTTGTTAAATTGCCTTTTAAAAGACAACTGAGTACAAAATACACTTGGAATATTGCTGTATATATTTAAGACACAGTGGAATTAATTAAGGTCGAAGCATTCCAAGCAGGGAGAAGTGCACCCTCCAATGGAATGTGAAAACGCATACAGCCTAAACTGATAAACTCAAAAGAACTGGATTATTCAACCCTAATAACTAAAGATATCAGTACCCCACTGCTAATGATAGAACAGCTAGACACAGATAAATAAAATAACAGGAGGCCTTGACAACACTGTGAGCCAGCTAACCTAGCAGACATCAGTAGAACACTCCATCTCACAAAAGCAAAACACATATTCTTCTCAAGTTTTCAAGGGGCAGTATCCAGAAAAGATCATGTGTGGGTAGACAAAATACATTTTAGAAAACTGTAATCTTTGACAGTATGCTTCCCAAATATAAGAGAATGAAATTAGAAATTGTTGACCAAAGGAGCATTCACAGATGTGTGGACCTTGAACAATATATGCTGAAATAACCAAAAAGTCAAAGAAAAAGATCACAAAAGAAATTAGAAAAATATTTTAAGGCAAGTGAGGGGGAAAAACCACACACACACACACACACACACACACACACATACACACAGCTTCAAAAACTCAAGGGGTTTGACTAGTTAGTGGGAATTTTGAGGGTGTTTTATCTGTAAATAACTGTTAGAAAGAAATCACAAATGAGTCATCCCACCCCTTAAGCTGCTAACAACAAAAGAGACTGAACCACACCAACTCATAGAAAGAGGAATGATGATGGTTAGAACTGAAATAAATGGAAGTGGAAAAGATAGAAAATCAACGAAGTTAAAAGATCAACGATGAGAAGCCAGCTACTGGACTCTTTGGAAAATGAGAAACCTTTCTCTGGCCAACCACGATGAAACAAAGATTCAAATTACTGAGAACTGGAGAAAGGAGGGTGGACTTCACAGATTTATAGCCAACTGACTTTTGACAATTGTACATGACAGCTAATGGGAATAAGAACAGACTTTTTATCATACCATGTTGCTGAGGTAGCTAGATACCCACATGTACACGTAGTGGGGTCTCTCTTCTGTGGTAGGCTTCTCTACCTGAAAATTTTACGTCGTGTTCAAAGAGACTTTGTAGATATGAATAATTGAGCGCTTATGGAGTGTGGAACTTTTGTGCTGGCCCACTAAAGCAGGCCTTGGGTGGAAGGATATAATCAGGACAGAGCAGAGGACCACGTAGGTGTCAACGACAGTGGTGCAGTCTCAAGAGAAGCAATGGCAGCAGCCCCCAGAAGCTGGAGAAAACAGATTGAATTATGCCTGAGGACCTCCAGAAGGAATAGAACCCTGTTAAAGTAGTTTCAGACACCTTGCCTCAAGAACTGCGAGGGAATACATTTTTGTTGATTAAAGCCCCCAGGTTTGTGGTAACTAGTATACTTACCTTATACTATACACAAGAACCAACTCAGCAATGAAAGACACAAAAGTAAGGGCTAAAGAAAGTATGGGTACCAATGTTACTGATCCTCGACCGGGCAATGGCTACATAGACAAGGCACTTAAAGCTCCAAAAATAAAAGAAAAAGAATAAAATTGAACTTTATGGAAATTGACATGATACACCAAGGGCACTATCAACAGAGTTGAAAGACTGCTGCAAAATGGGAGGAAATATTTGCAATACCCACTAAGTTTATAAAATCAATGATATCAAATCAAAGATAATAAAAAAGAAAATGATGAGAATATACACTCAGAAATCCTTAATAAATACATATTAATAGAACTCAGTAATACATAGAAATAAGTCATGACCAAGAGGACTTTGTGCCAGTGGTGCCAGGCTGTTACAATAGTCAAAAGTTAAAAACAATTCATCCTATTAACAGGTTAAAGACGACAAATAATAAGGTAAATATTGAGTCCAAAATTAAGATAGGTGTCTAAGTCAGTGTCCTGTTTCTGTGAAGAGACACCATGACCATGGCAACTCTTATAAAGGAAGGCATTTCGTTGGGACTGGCTTAAAGTTCAGAGGCTTAATCCATCGTCATCATGGAGGGAAGCACGGCGACTTGCAGGCAGACATGGTTCTGAAGAGGAGTTGAGAGTTCTACATTCAGATCCAAAGGCAGAAGGGAAGAGAGAGTGAGGCACTGAGTCAGGTTTGAGCTTCTGAAACCTCAAAGCCCGCCCCTAGTGACACACTTCCTCCAACAAGGCCACAGCTCCTAATAGTGTCACTGCCTATGAGGCTATGGGGACCCTTTTCATTCAAACCACCACAATAAGTTTAAACAATTTCTAAAAAATCTCTAGTAGTAGTTTTGTAAATAATACAAAATTATTCAAATATTGAAAAAAAAAGCCCAAAATACCTAAATTTAACTCTAAAAACAAGAATGAAATAGAAGGAATCACTATCAAGGTCAAGATTTTCTGTAAGAATGATGACTTCATATTTATTACATACACACAAATAAATAGAGCAGAATAGAGAACTAAGAAGCAGACTCATACAAATTGGATGATCTGATGTTTGGCAGTAAAGCAAAAGCAACTCCATCCAGGTCTTCAGCAGATGGTACCAAAGCAATTGGATATTCATAGGCAAAAGCTCCGCTTATATCCTATATGTTATACAGATGGATGTTAAAAGTAAAATTTAAATCTATAAAATATACACAAGGGATGAAATATTCAGGACATAAGATTTTTGACAAAGTTAGACATCACATAAAATATGATGTGCCAAAAGGGGGAGGGGGGATGAGACCTCACCAAAATACAAGGCTCTGTATAATAGCCACATAAGACAAAAGCAGCTGTCTAGCAAATAAAATGGCCAAACATTTTCAGGATTCAAATCTGGAGCATACAAGGAGCTCTCAAAATTCAACATGGGCATATCTTTGTGGTGTCAGAAAAGTTAAATATCTTAAACTACACAAAACTGAAATCATAAACTTTTCAGGTAAATGGATGGAACTAGAAGAGATCATATTGAGTGAGGTAACCCAGACCCAGAAAGAGAAATGTTACATGTTCTCTCTTGTTGGAGGCTCTTAGCTCTGAATTTTCAGACATGAGCATGTAACACATAGTAACTACAGAAACCAAGTAAGTAAAATAGGGCCATTGGGACCATTGCCAGGATGGGAGGATTAAGGAGCAATAGAGAAGGGAGTCAGTCACAGGGCACAAGTGATCTGACCAGGGAAATGGAGAAGGGGGGGGTCCTTAGGGAAGGGAGACAAAACACTGAGAGGAAATTGAAGCTGACGAGTTGAAGTGCCTTAGCCTCCAGTTAGGTAAGAGACTCTCAACCTGTGGGTCACGACCCCTTTGGGGTTGCATATCAGATATCCTGCATACCAGATATTTACATTAAGATCCATAACAGTAGCAAAATTACAGTTATGAAGTAACAATGAAATAATTTTATAGTTGGGGGTCACCACTACATGAGGAACTGTATTAAAGGCGGCGTTAGGAAGGTTGAAACTGCTATTCTAGATGAATGGTGCTTGATCTGGCTCAGTGCATCTGATTTATCACACATCTCCACCCGCTGATCTGAACAGCTGTGCCAGAGATCAGAGGGAAACTAAAGAGGAATGTATCTCTTTTGCTTCATGATGCTGGCTATTTTTAACCTATGAGGCAAGAGGCTGGCTGATATTGCTTTCACATGTTCATGGAAAGATTAAAAAGGGACTCAAACACTGCATAGGATCAAATGCCTAATTATGTCATTAGGCATTTTCCCCAAACAAAGACTTTCCTTTTATTGAGTAAATCAACACCCGCTATGGTCCCCCCACAGGGATGCCACACAACAGAACTTGGTGTTAAAATTTGTCCTTTTCATATCTGTATTTAATTTTAAACACAGTCATTGGATTTGATTCAAGAGGGCTGGGGAGAAAGCTCAGTCAGTGAAGTGCTTGTCTAAGTGTAGGGGGGCCTAAGTGTAGACCCCCCCAGTACCAGCTGTAAAAGACCAGGCCTAGCAGGATGCATACACAACCCCAGCACTTTGGATCAGAGAATGGAGCATCCCAGAGACTCATTGACCAACTGACCAGCTAACCAGCATAAGAGGTCTGTGAGCTCCAGGCTCAATGAAAAATTGTCTCAAAAACTAATACAGAAAGTAACTAGAGAGGATGCCAGACATTGATCTCTGGCTCCTACACACACATGTGCACACATGTAACCAGGTTTCTCCAATACCACCCGGGCACGAGGTCCCACAGCCACTTATAAAATAATCATTCAGAGGCTTAATATTAATTACCAATTGCATAGCCCATGGCAGGATTCTTGCTAGCTAGCTCTTATATCTTAAATTAACCCATATCTATTAATCTATAAGTTGCCATGTTGCCGTGGCTTACCGGTATTTTCACATCTGGCTTCTCCTGCCGGAGGCTCACAATGTCTCCTTCCTCTCCTTTCTCCTCCCACTATCTCTCTTGGGTTCTCCCACCTGGCTCCATCCTGCCCTGCCATAGACCAATGAAGCTTTATTTATCAACCAATCAGAGCAATACATATTCACAGTATACAGAAAGACATCCCACAGTATACACACATATGATAAACACACAAAAATTAATTTGATATTGTTCAAGATAGCACAAAATTTAGCACCTTTCTCCAAGGAGAGTGTTGAAGGTAGAAACTTAAAAGCGAGTATGACTCTTTGGTAGAGAAACCTTGTGAAAGAAAATAAGACCTCGTGTCTCCTACGGAAATCACAGTGAAGATGTTCCAGTTTTCAGTGAGACCTGGATGTTCTCATTGGTTCCCCAGACAGTGACATGGAGTACAGGACCAGATTTAAGGGATCCCTTTCTCTAGCCCTTCAAGCCAGACCTTTAGCTCAGTCGAGGAAGTCCTATTTGTCAACCAAAACAGAAAACCGCTCATCTTCTTTCACATAGCTACAAAAACAGCACAGTTCGCTCAAGCCTTGCTTGGCCTTGCTTTGAGTTGGGCTGTGAAAGGCAAGCAACTCTAATTCAGCATCTACTGTTCTAGTTTCTGCTGAGACAGCATCTTGACAAGTGAGATGATGCTCCACTGTGTTTCAAGATGTGTCTTGTCCCCTTCCAGCAGACTTGTGGACTGTACCTCACATAGCCTCTTATTGCTGAAATTCAATCTTTGTCTCATCAAATTCTTAGTTAAGTAATTCTCACTTAAATCGTTTTACTCTAAGAATGTGTATTCCAGTTCTGGACTTTCCGATGCCACTGTAGAGTTTCTGATAACATCACACTCTCAGGTTTCCTTCTCACCACTTGAATGAGGCTTTTGTTTTTCTCTGGATTCCTTATTTTTTGACATTGAAGGCCTAGAGAGTGACTAGCGATTTGCAATACTACCATTGACTAATATTCCCTCTCAAATTGCAAATTAGAAAGAGTATCAGTAGGGACATGAGGAGAGAGAAGAATGTCAGCTCTGTCAGTCTCTGCAAGCCTTCCAGATCACTCTGCAATCTTTTTCTGGAAGTACTGGTGGAGTCTCTCGTGCCTTACACACAGTGAGTGATCAATAAATGGTAGGCCCCCTCTTGCCTCAGTGGTTTCTGAATAGTGAAGGTAAAGAAGGTTTCAGGATTGCATCAAACTGGCTACTTGGGAGATAGGAGGAAGGTAATAGATAAATTCTGCATAGCTGCAGAAGTCTCACCCAATATTCTGATACATGAATTCTCTATTGACCAGACCTAAGGATGATCTCAAAGAGTTTTAATAGTTAAATATGATATGATTTCTAATGATTTAGATTGTCTTCCTTGCTCTGAGATTGGGATGGCCAGATAGACTCAAAAAGTTTTCAGCGCTATCCCCTAAGAAGTTATATATACTGATGAGTATGTCTCTAAAGAAGCAACTTACCTGTCTCGTGTGTACCAGAAGGACTGTAATTCATGGAGGTACTAAATAATGATATAAGGAGGACAGCATCATTGAGAGAAGAATTCATTACTTCAATTCCTGAGAGAAAGGGGTGTGGCACACTTCACAGAGACGGGGTCAGAGAGAGGGTCTCTCATCTTAGCCAGCAGAACTGAGGAAAAACCCAGGCAACAGACTGCATTGTGGTTCTGTCAGGAGGGAGACAGGGTAAGTGATCAGCTTAGAATTAGTCGATTTAACTAATAGTGGACTTAGACAGAAAATGTGTGTGTTGCACAGGCTTTGAGCAGACATGAGTTACAGTGCTAATGGCCATGAGTTAATAATGCATTGAATGAGGTGTCTTCAAATAGAAACACAGACAAAGCAAGGTTACACATTTATTGGTTGATAAAGAGTTGTGACCAGAGGTTGTGTATCAAGCCTTCCATTTTTTCCCCTAGGACCCTGGGTTAAGTGTTCATCAGTTCAGTGTTAGTAGCAATAATGTAGGACATATCTACTGTGAATAATAAAAATCAATTCTAGATTCTGTGAAGGGGGCAGACAAACTGGGTGTCTAATAAATGGCATGTGGCAGTATGAAGTGCACAGAAACTCTGGAAACAGTTATAAATTTTCTTATGAAATTAAATGTACAAGTACATACTGTTCCCTAAGTGTTGTCTTTGAGTGGTTTTTCTACAGTAATGAAAACTATGTGTGTACTCTTGAAATGGGAGGTATGAGTCTTTCTACTAAATTTGTCATGTCTTTTTTTTTTTTTTTTTTTGGTTTTTTCGAGACAGGGTTTCTCAGTGTAACTTTGCGCCTTTCCTGGAACTCACTTGGTAGCCCAGACTGGCCTTGAACTCACAGAGATCCGCCTGCCTCTGCCTCCCGAGTGCTGGGATTAAAGGTGTGCGCCACCACCGCCCGGCTTGTCATGTCTTTAGCTACACCTTTAAAAGATTTTGTTTTATGTATGGGACATTCTGTACTCTCGTCCTTCTCCCAAAGAACCTGAATGTGAGTTATTTCACTGTTTTCTCACACTTTCAGAGAATCTGTTCATTGTGTTCCAGTTCATTTTCTGTCTATCTTTCAACATGGGTGGTTCCTACTGTTCCACTCAAGGATTCTCATCCTTTCTATCCTCACTTCCTTCTAATCAACCTATCCATGGAGCTTTTAAACTGTCAGTTGTTTTAGATTCTAACTGCATTCATCTTTATACCTCCTGTTTGTGGCTAGAGTGGTCTACTTTTAAGTTTGTTTTAGGAATGTTTATAATTGCTTGTTAGAGTATTGTTCTCTAACATTCTTATCCACACTCTAGCACCTGGTCCTCTCAGTGCTAACTTGTACCCATCCCATTTCCTCATTGTGCTGGAATTGTTTCTTCCTGTGATAATGATGATGTTTAGATTGCATCCTGGCAATTTTGTGTATTGTGTTATCAGACTTATTTCTATTTAAATCATCTGCTAAGGCAAATAATAACCTGTTTGGGCATGTCTGACCTTGAAAGTCATAGTTCATCTGTCATTTTGGTTTAAAAAGCATGGTGCACTATTCTTATCTTCCTTACTTATGTAGTCTATAAAATAGAGGATAGGAGTCCACCCCACAAGTTCATCAGGGAATCCTGTGTCATGTGCTGCTCACTGCTACAGGGTGAAGGCAAGAGACAGGCTTTTGTGTGCTGACAGAGCTAGGGATGAGATGGTGTTCTTGTCTCCCTGTAAAGGAGAGAGTTCACAACTTTGTTCCCAAGCTCCACACAACAAAGGGGCCTTCATGACTGAAGGCAGAGGCTAGAAATCAGTTCTTCCTGGAAAGGAGAACCTTGTTGCTATTGGAGAGTGAAGAAAATCAGTTCATCACAGGCCATGCAGAACTGCACTGTGGAAGGACTGAACACAGCCTGAGCACTGGGTGGGGAGGTATATGGGAGAAGGTATTCCAACCACAAACCCCATTAGAGGAGTTTGAGAGTAGAGTCTTTTCATGGTGCTCATCTCAGGAATAGGCAGGGTTGGGAGGATGGCTCAGTGGGTAGAGGGCCTTTTGTGCAGGCCTGACTACCTGAGTTCAACCACCAGATCCTATAAGTTGATAAGTGAGAACAGACTAGCAAGTGTTCTCCTCTGAGCTCCGTGCATGCACTGTGGCACCCCAGATGCACCTGTACTCACACACACATAGTCAAAAACAATTCATTAATTTTGAAAGAACAGACAATGTTTATTCAAGGTTTCTGCACTGTTAAATTGTGACTTTCATGTTTCTTTAGCCAGAGAAGGCACTCTGTCTCAGGATTCCTTTTTTGTCTGGGTCTTCAATGTGGCTCAGTTGCTGATTTCTCAAGAGCCCAAGCTAATGCAAGTAAAAGAGCTAACACATGAGTCCAGCACTCAATCCCAGAGCCTCCTGGACTCCTACAGTGCTTAATCAGGCGCCCTTTCCTCAACCTTCAGATTCCCCTGCTAGGAAATTGATGTGGTTTTTTTTCTAGTTGTTATTTGATGGTGTGTGTGTGTGTGTGTGTGTGTGTGTGCCCGCGCGTGCAATAAACTTACCTAGAATCAGAATGACACCACTCCCCTTTTGAGGGCTATGATACAGGATTTTTTTTTTAACTTTTGCTCTTGTGAACAGTTCTGTGGTTCCTTTTCTTATCTATGCCACTGGCTCCTTAATCCCTTGAAATAAATTCCTACAAACAAAGCAACTTCTTCTCAAGCCTGCTCCCTGCTGCAGAGAGCCACTTCTCTACTCAGTAAGCCCTGCCTCTTTCACAAATGAACAAATACATAAATTCCTACCAATAGAAAAGAGTTGTTACCTTGTTAGCTCTTACTATACAATACATATCATCTAGCCCTGCATGCATCTTGTCAGTTCTTATTCAATAGTGTCTTTCTTGTTACTATTGGAGAAACGGATACACTATAGACTAATATAAGCTACTTCTCAAAACCTTGAGTCTTTGTGGTCTTTACTACAACGTCTGTGTATTATGAATATGCATTGTTCACTTTCTCTTGCAGTATTTATCTTTCACTTGCTGCCTTTTTTATGTTATTAAAATATAATTACATCATTTCTCCCTTCCTCTCATCCCTCTCACCCCTTCCAGGGCCCCAGCACTTATTCACTCTCAAATTCATGGTCTCCTCTTCTTTAACCACTGTTGTTACATGTACATATGAATGTATACATATATAAATATGACTTTCTGTGTCCACTCAGTGCTGCCTGCATGTGTATGTTTCTAGGCATGACCACTTAGTATTGGATAACCAAGTAGGGGGCTCATGCTGGGAAGATGAGTTGTCACTCTCTCAGCAGCTGTTAAATGCTTGTAGCTCCTGTCTAAGATTTTCCCCCTCCGTGTTGGTATGTCAATTGATGAAACTGGTCAGGTCCTCTTTAGGCAGCTTTATCACTGGCATTTCATAGGTGCTGCTTTCCTGTTATAGAATGCACAGTTTCACAGCAGACTCCCTGGTCCTCTGGCTCTCAGGATGTTTCTGCCCCTCTTCTGCTCTGCAGGTGCAGGAGTTGTGCTATTGATGGCTGGGCACCCCACTGTCGGCTGTTCTCCACGTTTGAACAAGTTGTCGCTTTCTGTGATGGTACACTTCTACTGCACAAAGCAGCAGCTTTGATGAGGGGTGGCGGTCACACTTACTTGGGGGGTATAAGGATATAAGTATTTAGAATGCAGTGAGGAACTACATTGGTTTAGGAAAACAGAAGTCGTAGGTTGTTCTTTCAGGTCTATGACATCTCCGACCACAGGGAGCTGGTTAAGTTCATAGTATCAGGCATGATTTCTTGAAATGAATTTCTAAATGATCTTATTAAATAAAAACAAACCCGGAGTCAGGTATTGGGGTGAATGCTGGAAGATCAGAGAAGCAGTACAAGTCATAGCTAACCTCACCTTGACAACTTCTCAGCCAATCCTGTTTCCTCAAACTGGAAGCCTCTGAGTCCTCATCTGAATGGATCTCAGCTGAACAGCTACTCAAAGTCTAAAAGCTAAAAAGCCTCTAGTTCCTGGTCCTCATGCCTTAAATACCTTTCTGCTTCCTGCCATCACTTCCTGGAATTAAAGGCATGTGTCTTTCTCCAGCGCTGGGATTAAAGGTGTATGTCACCATTCCTGGCTGTTTCCAGTGTGGCCTTGAACTCACAGAGATCTGGATGGATCTCTGCCTCCAGAATGCTAGTATTAAAGGCGTGTGCTACCACTGCCTAACCTCTATGTTTAATATAGTAGCTGTTCTGTTCTCTGACACCCAGGTAAGTTTATTGGGGTGCACAATATATCAACTACAATTTCCTTTCTGTAGAGCAGGTCTTAAATACAATTAGACAGCTGTTGGTTATCACCAAGATAAAAGTGGCATTATTTCACTATCATGGCTATGTCTTCATATCCTTTCCTTCAAATTCTGGGAGGGCAATGAAAGGCAACAGCAATAGCCCATGTTGTTTTAGGCGTCTCTTGTGAGAGAATTATTTGCCCAGGTGATATAACTACTTCAAACTAATATAGCTACATCTGCATAAATTTTATATGTGTGTGTATGCATATTTCTGTGAATTATATGTAATTATAGGTAAATACAAAGTGCTTATTTCCTCTGTCTTTTTCAAGCATCCTAGCTGTAATTTATCTCTTTCTCCCCCTTCTTCTGTATTGTTCTCCACTGGCTCTCTCTCTCTCCAGTTAAAACACCTCCCCCTCACTTTTCCCATTTATCCATTCAAAACATAATAGCCTGCCTTTTCCAACTCTAGAGCCTCCTCTTCCTGATTCCTTTTTACTTTCCCTGGGTTCTATGGTTATTCACGTCTAAAGATTTGGAGCTAAAACACAAACAAGAGAGGACATCTGATGTCTGTCTGTCTGGGTGTG
>CABHPH010144589.1:0-10082 GCA_902168325.1 Peromyscus nudipes
CTCCCTCCCTCCCTCCCTCCCTCATAGATGTAATTTTCTGTCCCACTAGCCAGCTTCTAAATAACCACATAGAGACCTATTATTAATTATCAATGCTCAGCTGAGAGCTTAGGTTTGTTACTAACTAGCTCTTACATCTTAAATTAACTCATATTTTTTATATTTTTTAATCTATGCTCTACCACATGGCTCTGTGCCTTTCCTCAGTATTGCATGTTCATCTTGCTTCTCCCTGCACCTTCTGGCAATGTGCCCTTCTTCATCATCTCAGAGCTCTCTCTCTGTCTGCAAGTCCTGCCTAACCTCTTCCAGCCTAGCTATTGGCCATTTAGCTCTTTACTAAACCAATGAGAGTAATACATCTTCACAGTGTACAAAAAGATTATTTCACAACTCTCTCTCTCTCTCTCTCTCTCTCTCTCTCTCTCTCTCTCACACACACACACACACACACACACACACTTTTTAAAAAGAGTAAGCAAGAGTTGAGAATGGTCATATTGGAAGTAGAGGAAGGAGGATATGGCATGCTATAAGGTTTACCTTTGGTTTTATTCTTTGCGATCTATCCACCCACCATCCCTTAGACTAACATTTCTCGTGTACCATGCCAGGACATACCACACAGTATTCCTTGGTGATTCTAGCTGCTAGGTGTCTCATTAAGCGTACATATTTTAAGTGGTGAATCAGCCTGAAATAAAAGACACTAATCAGGTAGAAATATCATGCATCTTTAAGAAGACGTCATATCAAAGTCCCTGCAGAATGATTGTTTCCAAGGATGTGGAAATTATTAAATGAACAAGATGGGGCTGGCGTTATGACTCTGAGATTAAGAGTACTTGCTACTCTTGCAGAAAACCTGGGTTCAGCTCTGTTTCCAGCACCCATGTGGTTGCTACCAGCTCTGTGGAATGAGTTTCCCCTTTCCTGGCTTCTGCTGAAACTACACACACACACAGACAGATATGCAGATAAAACACACATATGCATAAAATATAAATAAATAAATAAATAAATAAATCATTAAAACATGAAGGCCGCTTCAGCCAAACTCTCATTTTCATTTCCTTCACATGTCTTCTTCCTTTAATTTATTTAAATTTTGCACATGGAATTTCAGAAGGCAGAAAGCCTCTCACCAAGAAAGTGACCAGCTGCTTTTGGATCCTCTCCAGAGTACCATTGAGTGCACAGCGTATATAATGTGAGCATTTCCTACACCAGAAATTGGGACATGCAGTCTGCCAGATACAAGTGCCTCTGAGGACAGTGAGACAGGCTATTTGAAGTTGAAACTCCCCCAGAAAATCTGAGATGGGAGCTGTTGACAATGTAGTGGGGGCTTACTCTAGTGTCTCCCACACAAGTGGCATTTAGTGTTTGTCTGTCTGTGTTTCTCACACACTGAAGGCATCTGCCAAGAGGTATGTTTGATTGTGCTTTGTGATAGATGGGGAAGGGAGAGGCATACAAACCCAGGAAGGCCTCCATCCATGTGAAACACAGTACTTCCAGGTATAAATGAACCCGCTGCAGACAGAGAGGAGGTGGGCAGGTGCCCTAGAGATTCTGGCTTTTCCCTGCTCCAGACTTTCAGTGAAATAGCCAGAGGACTATTCTAGCAGATGTCTTTGGTACCCAGAGAAATCTCATTATTTATAGGTGTTAAATAGTGCTTCTTTACTATATCCATCTACTCCTTTGGATCACCTGTACATGTCTGTGAGATTGAGTGTACACACATGCCACAGCTTCTGTGTGGAAGCTAGAGGATGACCATTGGCTGTTTTTTCTCTCCTTCTATCATGTGTGTTCTGGAAATCAAACTCCAGTGGTCACCTGATAAAGGTGGTCTTGGAAGCAAGCACCTTTACCAGCTGAGCCATCTTACCAGCCCATAAATTTTATCAAAATGGAAAAAAATAGAAATAATAGAGTCCAAGCTATAAGAACCATGCACCTGATTTTGCCAATACTGTGAATAACCAAAAATAGACTATGAAGGAGATACAAGCCATGGATAGAAACTGTGGATTCATGATTTGAGAGACCCATTTTCCCAAATTAGGAATTGGTAAACATGAATTGAATGAATGAATGAAGTAACCCTATATGAGCCACAGATAAATGTATATATTTGCTTTGCATTTACACACACACACACACACACACACACACACACACACACAGAGTTCACCCAAGACTAGGACCTGATTCATCCAAGATCCAGTGACTCACGTTGGTCCAATGATCTTATCAGCATTAATCACAAAAGTGAACCATGACATCCAAAGAGAGCTGTCTACTAGATCAGGTCTGAGAGGGGTGGGCACCTGTAAAGGTTATGGGGATTAAGCAGATGTCCCCAAACTTGATCTCAGTCTCTACTGCCTTGCTGGGGATGGCAAAGCTGATCAGAGTGTGGCAAAGATAGGCAACCTGATCCAGCTTGAGTGACCCCGATGTTTTCATCTATGCTGTCAGGATTGAGGATTGCTTTGATTTTGAAGCTCTAAGCTGTGCTTCAGAATATCTTCAAAACAGCATGATGCTCTTCCTTTCTAGCATATTCTATTCAGTATTAAAACTTAGATCCTCTCTCTCTCCCTCAACCTGAGTACTCTGTGGCCCAAATTCCGTCCTTCTCTGCATCTGAATATTTCTTGCTGAATTATTATTGTTCTCTGAGTGCTGGTGACTGTGTGTGGGTGAGATGTGTTAGCTGTTGCATAGGGAAACAGCTACAATGTGTTACTCTCACATCACTTCCTACTTCTCCAGTTTTTTAAGGTCTAGAGCAATTCATGGGTCACTGGTTCCTATCAATGGTGTGTAGGGTATGTGGAATATAGTTATCTGAGGGTGGGTAATATAAGGCTAGTACCTACATGATAGCAGACCCATGGGAGAAATAAGTATGAGGTCTCACAGGTACACCAGCCTAATAGATTCATTAGACACAGGCATCCATTAAATGTTGCTGGTTTTTCCCAAGGACATGTATGACATCCTACTCTCAGTGTCTTGGGCATGTGACATGTTCTGTTCAGAAAAACATGGGCATAAAAGGATCACATCAGTGCTGAAAGGAAATCTTTAGAGCTGAAGGGTGGTTTTGCTGTGCATGCTTCTCTTCTGCTATGATGCTGGAAAATTCCAGGTGGATTCTTCATATCCTGGGTCCTGGGGACAGAAGCAGATTCCCAGCTGACTCTGATGGATCTTTCCTTAAAAGAAATGGAGATGCTTGTTATCACAGCGCAACTCAGTGTATCCTGACTGACAGTATGATATTCACCATATATAAAAATTATTTCATCAAGGGATGTCACTCAGCTTGTAGAACACTTGTCTGGCATGCATGAAGCCCTGAGTTTGATTCCCTCAAAGCCCATAAACCAGGTGTGGTAGTGCATGCTTGCAATCCCTGTACTCAGGAGGTGGAAGCAGGAGAACCTGGAATTCAAAGACACCATTGGTTACATAGTGAGTTCCAGGAAAGTCTGAACTATTTGTCCTGTCGCAAAAGACAATTATAAAAAGATTTACTTAATAAATTATTTACCCATTTACCTGTTGGAAAACATATGTGGCAGTTACCATGCTGCAGAGTTATTTGGCTTTCTGCAGTGCTGGGAATGGAATGGGGGCTTGCATACACTAAGGATGTACTCTACCATGGAGCTATAGCTTCAGCCCTGGGACAACTATTTAAATCAAAGTTGTGATATTGAACACAACTTATGGCTACTTTGATATGTCTGGAAAATTACAGGATTGACTTGTGAGCACTCTGGACGAACGGGGCTTATAGACTTTCCATGTTTTAAGTTGGTATTCTTAGAATTCCTTGATAGTTCAGGAGAAAGGAAACCCCCAGGGTCAAAGACCCAACATTCAACAACACTGCAGTGCCTGTCAGTACAGACTGGAGTTTCAAACCACTGTGTGTGCCTGTGCCTACCTCCAAGCTACATAACCACTCTGTTATGTTGCTGATTTCCATACGCTGTAAGACTTCTGTTTCTTCTGGAAGCCAGAAGAAAGCAAAGGGAAAAAAAGAAGAAGAATTAAAGAAAAAAAAACCAAACAACTCTGCCCTTTCAAACGCTCGCAGCCAGCCAAACTCCCTGGGTTTGCTTTGACAAGCTGTCTTCCCTTCAAAATGAAAAGAGGCAGCAACGGACAAAAAGAAAGGCCAGCTGTTCGGTGAAGCGAGATACCTGCACACATGCTCGAGAAGCGTCTGTTATTTCAGGAGCCCCAGAGTCTGCCGCCCCACACCTGCCTTGACACATTCCGGATGCATCAGCCTGCCTGCGCTGACATTAACCCGAGAGTGGGAGGATCTGGCTAAATTGCATGTTTTTATACAGACTTAGGAAAATGTGAGGTTTGTGGGTTAGGAATGCACCGATACCATCATTAATCAGCAAGCAGGGCGAGAGAGTGTGGGGATGAAAAGAAAGACTCCGGTGTTGCGAAGATCAGAGAGGGAGATCAGAAGTACTGAGGAGATAAATTTTGCAAACATTTTTTCCTATCCTGAAAGTTTTAGTTCAAGTTTGTTGGTGCAAAGAACCAATACAGACAATGCCAAGGTCCTTGTTCATTCGCTCATTCATCTGAAAACCGTATTGTGAACAGTGTTAAGTCTATTTGCAACTGGGATTTGAAGATAAGGAACAAAATATGATTAGTGGAGTTTTTTGGTGGTGGTTGTTTTGTTTTGTTTTATTTTGATAGTGTCTCTATGTAGACCAGACTGGCCTTGGACTCACAGAGATCCACCTGCCTCTATCTCTCAAGCACTGAGATTAAAGCTGTGTGCTACCATGCCTCAAAACATTTTGTATCAAGGGCTGGAGAGATGGCTCAGTTGGTAAAGTGTTTGCTTTACAAACACGAGGACATGCATTCGATCCCCAGACCGGTATATAAAACACTGAGTATGGTGGCATGTTCTCATCACCCTGGTGCTGTGAATGGGTAGGTCCCTGGGGCTCTCTGGGTGGCCAGCCTAGTCTAATTGGTGAGTTCCAGACCCCATTTATAAACTCTCTGTTAAAACAAAATGAATTCAAACAAACAGAAACAACAAGGTGGATGACTCCTGTGGGTCAACATATTGTAGCTGGAAACTTCAATGCATGCATACAGTGTGTTCTGATCCCTGCCCCCATCACCTCCCTCTCGTATGTATCAACACTTTCTCATTAAAACCAGTCCTGTCTCCAGACTCATGACTTTTGATGTGCTTTGGGGACTGTCTGGTCTAAGGGAACCAGCACCTGGGGGTGCAGCCCGGGTTCGTCAGTGCAAAAGCTGGCATGTGGGAGAAACAAGCCTCTCCCTAGTGTGCTGGAAGGAAGTGCTCACCAGCTGGGTGCCCGGGTACAGAGAGAGGAACAATAAGTAGCAGAACTGCTGAGAGAGACCACTTCAGGGTCTGAGAACCCTGAGCTTGAACCTCAGCCCTTCCTTCCCAGTAGTGTGGACTTAGCTATCCACTAACCCTCCAAGAGCCCCACCTGCTGGCCAGGTTGCAATAAGGGTTATGTGAACAGGGGTCATAAACTCCATAACTGGTTCATACTGTTGGATTGGGGTGTTGGTATGCTATCTAAAAAGATGTTGCTATGCAGAATATGAAAAACGCAGTGTGACACTGTTGGTCTGTGGTGAGCTTGATGGATTTTTCCAGTCTCTCAAGTAAAAAGCATGTGTTTCTGTAGTCATGTTCTCACATTGGGCTTCCTCAAGTTTCAAACACAAGATGAAGTTCATCTATGGTTATTAGAGACGGTTAGATTTATGTAGGAGATCAACTTATGTTCTTGTTTTTTATCCTGAAGCTCTACACAGCCGTGCTCAATCTTAAATGCACACATGGGATCTCTAGGGATCTTGTTAAAAGGTAGCTTCCAGAGACAGGGGAGGTGGATCAGTGGGTAGAGTGCCTGCTTCACAAGCCTGAGGACCTGAGTGGGGAGATGGAAACAGGTGGATCCCTGAGGTTCATTGGCCAGTAGGTTTATATGATGGACGAAGGCCAAGTTCAATAGAGACCTTGACTAAAAAAAATAAGGTGGAGAGTAATAAATGAAAATACTCAAGAATAACCTCTGGCCTCTATACTCACACACACACACATACATGTACCCACATATGTGCATGGGCGTGTGCGCACGCATACGCGTAGCTTCAGACTCGGTAGGACTAAGGATTCTGTAATTCAATTATGTTCCCATGACTGATGTGCATTCCGTGGGTCCATCAAACTGCTCTAGAGTAGACAATCTCCTACAACCACATTATTCTAGGATTTTAGTGGGCCCAACCCATGAGTAAGAGCACAATCCAGTGCCTCATGTTCCAGGGGCTGGGAGAACAGAGACATATACCTCAGAGACCCCACACTCGGTCAGTTTTTTTCTCTGTGCAAAACATGAGAAGGACCTGGCTGTTCATCTCCCTTAATGCTCCCACAAGTGCAACTGCACCTAGTCACCCCATGGTAGAGATCAGAAGACTACAGCTTAGCAAGTGAAGATGACTCAACCCAAGTTCATTGGCTGCTCAGCTGCTGGCTTTGGGCTCAGAGTCACATCCCTCGGATTCTGAGACCCACTTCCCCGTTTATAGTTAACCACTGGTAAGTTGATTGCTCTGCTTTTTTTTATTTACTTTGAACTTGACTGTGTCTCCTTAGGTTTAGAGAGTGAACTCTTTTTTTCCTCATAAATTTAATTGCTGACATAAAGGGGAAAAACCCTGATGTAATTGAACAAGAAAATGTTTACAACCCTCTCCAAGCCATCGAGTTGCCAGCACACAAAATTTATGACAGCTGGCTAGGAAAACAGAAATAAAAAAGGGGGTGGGGAGACCAAGACAGATGTGATTGAGGAACGGCTGGGGCGATAGATGAGTTGGCATTCCAATGCTCATACACTCCATGGTACTCAGTTAGGTCACTCTTTGGAGACTATTTAACTGGATAATAAAGATTCACTTAATAAATGCCTCATTTTGGCAGAGCTAGACTCCTAAAGAAAACTCTATAAATTAGAAAGATGAAGTTATGTTAAAGACTCAGGAGAGCTCTTCTCAGATGAAATCTAACTGCTGGTATTATAGTTTTTGTCTTTTGATTACAGGGTCTCATTTATCCCATGCTGGTCTTGAACTTGCTATGGAGCCGAGGACAAGTCTTAACCTCCTGTTTCTATGCCCCAGATGCTGGGATTATAGGCATGCACCACCAGACCTGGTTTATGCAGTGCTGGGGATGAAATGCAGGACTTTGTGCATGCTGGGCTGGTGTTCCACCAACTTGAGCTACATTCTCAGGCCTGAATTTGCTGAAGTTTTAAAGGTCATTTGTCCAGGAGTCTTGCATCAGTCCCTGGAAGATTTCAAACCTTCTGAAAGGAGACGCTCCCATGTTTTCATCCAACCCTAGATAAATGGATACAGATGTTCCTTGAACTTGATCAACTCGCCTCTCAGCATGAATGCAAAATTGATTGGGCCAAATCAGAGCCCATGCCAGTGATGGCTGGCTGCATGCAGAAATAAAATCAGCCACCTCCCATTTACTTAGAAGTCTCCGGCTTAAAATACACTGGAGGAAAATGTGTGCTTCACTTTAGAGCAGGAGCCAAATTGCACAGCGACAAAATTATTCCCATCAGCGTGACAGCCTTAGCCAATCGTTCCCTTTTTTAATGTGCTGAAAGGAGGCAAGTTGGCATCATTAAAATAGGATTTTTTTTTTTCCCAGAAATACATCAGGAAGTATGGAGGAACTAGAAACAGAAGAAGGGACCCATGCTTCGATCTAATTCTGAGACTGGACCTTTTTGAGTTGTCTGCTCTGGGTATAACATAAAGGCTTTAAGGAAATTCCATTGGCTGCCTCTTGTCCTTGATAGCCTTGGGGTGGCATGGATATAGGTGATTTCCCTTTTAACTCAGGTCCAGTATTTCCAGAAGCAACTCTTGCTGAATGACTATCTCCAATGATCTTTTACCTCCTATATAGCTTGATAAGCTCCAGCCTGATCATGCCTTTCTTAAGCTCTTAGTCAGAGGCCATTGGTGGATATGCTTTCATCTCCTCACTTTACATGAGTCCCATGCTTCCTCTTGTCTTTAGTTCCCTTAGGATGCTCTAGAAGCAATCCAAGATGTGTGAACATCATAGGAAATGCAAAGGTTCACTCGGACAGCCTGTGTAAGGGATGTCTGGTCCTAAAAGGCAGCCAGATGTGCCCATCTTTTTGCTAGCCTCTCCCTTTGGAGAAGGATTCATGCTCAGCCCCCAACATCGGCCAGCTTTTTGCTCTCCTCAGCTCTCCCCAATTCCAGATGTCTTATGTCCTCTCACATCTGTTTCACATTGCTACCCTCACTGCTGAGAAGTGACAATGTGCATTTCTTTCTGTGCCGAGTCTTATTCTGTCCTGTTGAGGGACGTCATCCTAGGTAATTAGGCTTCACTGTCTCTGCTTGTTTCTAGCATGTGTCTAAGATTTCCTTTCTCAGTTTCCTTTTTAAATCCAGTGATTTAAAGTCCCTCGTAAGAAAATGACTTAAAGAAAAAAGGAATAAATTCTTCAAACGTCTATAAGAACACATAACTCCACTTTTATTTCAGAGAAAATTGGTCACCATTGATTTTAAGGATGAGAGTTGCACAGATGCAGGGAAGGCATATTGTTCAGTCAAAGCCTGGTGATGCAGGGGTCATCAAAGGTTCACCTCACGTGTCAACTCACATCTACTGGTGATATAGTCTGACACGCTGTAGTATGAATGAGTCAGGCTGGTTGACAGGATTTCATGGAAAAAAATCAGAAATGTTAGCTGTGGGCTTGATAAGGAGATATGACCAACCATCCATTCACTTTTTAAAATGTTAACTCTGGTATGAGACAATTCACATTTTCCTTATTACTTCTAGCAGATATATTTACAAAGAAGTTCTGAGGAAAAAGTCAAAATTCCCAAGGCAAAGCATCAAGGGGCCTTTTCCCCTCAAGCAGTCATTTCTGCCCCAAAACTCAATCACACATGCCAGATCTGATTGATTAACCCTTGTCAGGACTGCTACGCTAAGCTCCAGGATTGATTAGTAATGTCTACCACAGGTGAAAGGTAGTCATGGGTCCACACGGACCTAGCTTTGCTCAACATGCTATTTATTTATTCTGCTTGGGAAGACAATAAGACAATAAAGATACTGAAGACATCTCATAGGACAACAAATGAGTTATTCTCGCATCTGCCAGAAGAGAAACAGATGGGTGTCATCATGTCAGCAACCTTGTTCCCAAGTGTAGAGACTCTACCTTCTCCTCCCTCATACAGAATGTTTTGCAAAACACTGAAGCTCTCTGCAGCAAATTCAGAGAGAAATTGGCATTCATCACCACCTGAGTTCAGACAACGGGGATCTCAGTCTATTTTCTACTGCTATTGTACAAGATTGTGGACAATGTGTCCATGTGCTGCACTCTTTTTACCTCGTGTATTTGAAATATATTCTCATTATACAAAATTTCAATTAAGAAATAACTATCAGAGAGGCATGCCAACCATGTAGGACGTCAAGTCAAAATTATAAAGCACAAAAGTATAAGGCACTCTACCTACCTATAATTGTAAAATCTCTTAAATTATAGAACCCATAGCCAGTTGCTTCTCTTTGAAGAACAAGTTACTTCTGGGAGAAAACAGATCAGCCTGAAATGACCTCAATCTATGCTAGCTGTGGGTATTTATTGAGGCTCCATGACAGATTGGTAAACAAGGAAATTTAACACAGGTTTAGCCATCGTTCCTGGGAGTGTGGCCTTGACATGCCAAATATTTATTATTATAAAATAAAACCTATAAAGTCAGTTGACAACACACCTTATGAGGGGCTCACATTTTACCATCAATGAACAGATATGCAAAACTCTGCTAAAGCAACAAAGATCAAATGAACCAAAACCTGCTGACGCTCTCATTGTTTTTATTTTCCTTCCTTCCTTCCTCCCTCCCTCCCTTCCTTCCTCCCTCCCTCC
>CABHPH010144590.1:0-24928 GCA_902168325.1 Peromyscus nudipes
TGTAGCCTCATAAAAAGAGTTTGGTAATGTTTTGTTTCTATTGTGTGAAACAATTTGAAGAGTATTGGTATTAGCTCTTCTTTGAAAGTATTGTAGAATTCTGCACTGAAATCATCTGCCCTGGGCTTTTTTTGGTTGGGAGACTTTTAATGACTGTTTCTATTTTCTTAGGGGTTATAGGTCTATTTACATTATTTAACTGGTCTTGATTTAATTTTTATATGTGGTACCTATCCAAAAAACTGTTATTTCTTTTAGATTTTCCAAGTTTGAGGAGTCCAGGTTTTTGAAGTGTGACTTGATGATTCTCTGGATTTCCTCATTGTCTGTTGTTATGTCTCCCTTTTCATTTCTGATTTTGTTAATTTGGATGTTCTCTCTCTAACTTTTGGTTAGTTTAGATAAGGGCTTGTCTATCTTGTTGATTTTCTCAAAGAATAAACTCTTTGTTTCATTGATTCTTTGTATTGTTCTCTTTGTTTCTATTTTATTGATTTCAGCCCTCAATTTGATTATTTCCCAGTGTCTACTCCTCCTGGGTGAGTTTGTTTCTTTTTGTTCTAGAGCTTTTAGGTGTGTTGTTAAGTTGCTAGTGTGTGATTTCTCCATCTTCTTTGTGTGGGCATTTAGTGCTATGAATTTTCCTGTTAGCACTGCTTTCATAGTGTCCTATAAGTTTGGGCATGGTGTACATTCATTTTCATTGAATTCTAGGAAGTCTTTATTTAATTTCTTTATTTGTTCCATGACCCATTGGTGATTCAGTTGAACATTGTTTGGTTTCCATGAGATTGTAGGCTTTCTGTAATTTTTGTTGTTGAAATCTAACTTTAAGCCATGGTGGTCCAATGAAATACAGGAGGTTACTCCAATTTTTTTGTATACATTGAGATTTGCTTTGTGCCTGAGTATGTGGTCAGTTTTAGAGAAGGTTCCATGGAGTGCTGAGAAGAAGGTATATTCTCTTGTGTTAGGGGACAATGTTCTGTAGATACCTATTAAGTCCATTTAAGTCATAACATCTGTTAGATCCCTGATTTATCTGGTTAAGTTTCTCTGGCAGATCTGTCCATTTGTGTGAATGGGGTGTTGAAGTCTCCCACTAGTGGTGTGTGGGGTTTGATGTGTGATTTAAACTTCAGTAATGTTTCTTTTACACATGTGGGTGCTCTTGTATTTGGGGAATAAATGTTCAGAATAGAGACTTCATCTTGGTGGATTTCTCCTGTGATGAATATGTAATGTCCTTCCCAATCTCTTTTGATTGATTTTAGTTTGAAGTCTATTTTATTAGATATTAGGATAGCTATACCAGCTTGCTTCTTAAGTCTATTTGATAGAAATACCTTTTCCCAGCCTTTTGCTCTGAGGTAGTGTCTCTCTTTGAAGTTGAAGTGTGTTTCTTATATGCAGCCAAAGGATGGATCCTATTTTGGTATCCGTTCTGTTAGGCAATGACTTTTTATAGGTGAATTGAGTCCATTGATATTAATGGATATTAATGACCAGTGATTATTGATTCTTGTTATCTTTTGGTGGTAGCATGTGTCTATTTCTCTTTTTTGGGATTTGCTGCTGTGGGGTTATCTATTGCCTGTGTTTTTGTGGATGCATCTAACTTCCTAGGTTGGAGTTTTCCTTCTAGTGCTTTCTGTAGTGCTGGATTTGTGGATAAGCATTGTTCAAATCTGGTTTTGTCTTGGAATGTCTTGTTCACTCCATCTATGGTGATTGAAAGTTTTACCAGGTATAGTAGTCTAGGCTGGCATTAGTGGTCTCTTAGTATCTGCATTATGTCTGTCCAGGACCTTTAGGCTTTCAGAGTCTCCATTGAGAAGTCTGGTGTTATTCTGATAGGTCTGCCTTTATAAGTCACTTGGCATTTTTCTTTTGCTGCCTTTAATATTCTTTCTTTATTCTGTATGTTTTGTGGTTTAATTATTATTCGGTGAGAGGATTTTAAGGGGGGGGGGTCTGGCCTATCTGATATTCTTTAAGCTTCTTGTATCTTCATGGGTATTTCCTTCTTTAAATTGGGAAAGTTTTCTTCTATAATTTTGTTAAATATATTTTCTGTGCCTTTAAGTTGGTATTCTTCTCTTTCTTCTATCCCTATTATTTGTAGGTTTGGCCTTCTCATGGTGTCCCAGATTTCCTGGATGTTTTGTATTGTGATGTTTTTGGCTTTAATGTTTTCTTTGATTGACAAATCTATTTCCTCTATTGTATCCTCCACACCAGAAATTCTCTCTTCAATCTCTTGTATCTGTTGGTTATGCTTGCATCTGTAGGTCCTGTTGGTTTACTTAAATTTTCTATTTCCAGCATTCCTTCAGTTTGTGTCTTCTTCATTGCTTCTATTTCAGTTTTCAGGTCTTGAACTGTTTTCCCAAACATGTTTAATTGCTTTTTCATGGTTTTATTGGCTTTCTTTAAGGGATTTATTGATATCTTCCAATTTTTTTGTCTTTTGCTCTATTTGTTTAAGGCGATTTTTCATTTTTTCTTTAAAGGCCTCTATCATCTTCATAAAGTTATTTTTAAGGACTCTTTTTTCTACTTCTTCTATGGTGTGATGTTCAGGTCATGCTGCTGTAGAACTGATAGGTTCTGGTAGTACCATATTGCTCTTTATGTTGTTGTTCGTATTTTTGCACTGGTGTCTACCCATCCCTTCCTCCAATAGGTGCAAGAGGTGCCTGTGACTGAGTGAGCTGCTCTTGATCCAATCTGTGCTTGCTGTGTCTGTTTCTCAGGAAGCCACTCTTCATCCCATCATAGCTCTTGGTTTAATTGGAGCTCACAGATTCTGTGTCTCAGGAAGCCACTGAGGTCATAGAGAGATAGGTGGATTTAGGGTAAGTAGTGGGTCTTATAGATTGTTGGTGGGGAAGCTTGCCCACAGGAGTCTTCCCTGCTGTCTGGGAACTGGGGCAGCAATGGGTGGAGGTTCCCAGGTACAGGTTGTGCACCCTAATACATTCCTGAATGTTTAAATTTAGGTATAGTCCAATATTTTTGAACCTGTATTTGTTGTTATTAGACTAAAAATCTGCTCACAAAATCGTTTTCTTTTATAAATTCCCTAAGATATCCATCCCCTTGATACAATGGCTCTAATGAGAGCAATAACATATTGCTTTGGTTCTAAGTCGATTATCTACCTTTGTTCACTGAGCTCTAAAATAAGTTTTATGTTGTCTTGTGGGCTTGTCAAACTTCAGATTTTTACATAGACATCACAAAAGCCTGGATCTGTATTATATTGATGGAAACAAAAAAAAAAGATTTTCTTAAAATTTCAATTGTTTCTTAGAATTAGATTTTATTGTGTAAGAAGAATTCCATTATAGCTGTGCATGTACTGAGAAAAAGCGCTAATGTTCTGGTTGACAAAGGCTCATGTCAGCAGGACATTGCAGGGTTGTGCAGTCTGCACGGATTCTTAAAAACACTCATTTTTAAAGACCTCTCGGCACCTCAGGACCTTGAGGAAAGCATCAACCTTATGAGTATCCCTTCTCAGGCAGCGGACCAGGCTATAAAAGGCAAAAAGGTGAGTGTCTTCATCAGATGATTGCAAGTCTGCCAGTCCAAACCAGGCAGGGTAGGCATCCTTTTCAACTTCATTCTGGCTCTAAACATCAAATGGATAGGTGTTAGTCACATTATCCCCTCATGAGTTCTGTCTCTCTCTCTCTCTCTCTCTCTCTCTCTCTCTCTCTCTCTCTCTCCCCTCTCTGTGTGAAATAGGCATGATTTGGATGTCAGTGGTCAATTTTGGGTAAAGTTCCTCCAGTGAAATCTACTTTGATTTTTGGGAGAGCTGTTCTTACTTTTATCTGGAACTCATGGCAGATCTCCTTAAGTCTGAGTCATTGTTCTAAAGGCTACAAAGGGAAGACACCACATCACCCATTTGACACAAATCCTGGAAGTGGACTCAGGTCCTCACACATGGAAGGAAGGCACTTACAGACATGAGACATCTCCCAGTGCACATTCTGTATAAATTTTTAATTAATTTTGGTAAAACACAGAAGACTATAATTTTATAATGAGAAATCCTGGAAATTTGGGTAAATGCATTAGAAACCAAAACATAATTTAGAGACAGGCATATATATTTTCTGACATGCCACTGATCTCAGATGAGATAGATCCATATACAAGCGGACAGGAGGTATTATTTGACTGTATATATGGAATTAAGTAAAAGACAATGAAAAGGCTAGTATCAGTACTTTCACTTTGGGGAGTTTTACATGTTCTCAGTACTTTCCTTGATGTGTCCTTCATACCACATTAGTTCTGGTAGAGTGTCCTGATCCTTTCCTTCCTTTCAGATAAATCCATTCTACATTGTATACACTCTATTGAATCCTTGAACAGGAGCAGTATATTTCACTTAACATATTGTGTGCAGGCAATCCAGGCAGTGACTGGTGTATGATCAACTGCACATTAGACTGTAGTGTCCATCCCATCCAGGAAAGATACTGTTGAAATGACTATGAGGCACAGAACTATTTTCTACAGATCACTGTTCTAAGGGCTTATTAAGTGACCATGTGTTTGAGAATCTCAAAATTCTTTTTGAATTACATAATTCACAAACTTTATACATAGGATGACCAAAGACACGTGTTGAAACAGCTTACCCTACTGAGTATGGTCTTCATTCCTTCCAGAAGCACATGGGTTTTGTCCTTCACAGCACTGGCTGTTTTCAGTATTTTATCAGAAGCTCCAGGGAGGGTGGGCACTGCAGAAATCAGGTGTTTCAGCGGTTCTTCCCAGGCATGGGAAATATTGATCATTGTTTTCAGAAGGTCTTCAGTCTAGGAAAACATCATTGGATATCACCTTAAACTAAGTGACATACAGCTGTGTAGATAGATACTTGTGGAATTTTTCACAAGGGAGGCAAACTACAGTGTATTTTTATTAGTAGTAATATATGTTAATGACTTCAAAGTATATAAATATTACCTAAAAATAAAATTTCAGCTACTGAATTCTACTTTGCTAAATAAAACAAATTGGGTCTTAATAATTTTGACTGTTCAAAATGATCATATTTTGTTTTTCCTTTACATTCAACCATTTGTCCTAGTTGTTTGAACTGTTCTCTTTGATTGCTTACCTTGTCTATGAGAAAATTAGGTTTACAGGGCTCAGTAGGTGTCCAGAAATATGACTCATATTACATAGATGCCAACAATGTCAGGAGTTAATGCTTCAAATCATTTCTATACTACTGAATCAAATTGATCTCTCATATACTTACTTGAGAGTTTTGTATTATGCTAGAATATTACAACAAGTGTGTGGCGGTATTTTATTTGTGCTGAAATGTGGTGATATTTTATATGTGCTTAATAAATAAAGCTTGCCTAGAGAACAGAGGAATGGGAACAGCCATTATAAGTAAACAAAGAAGTCACGCAATGTTACAACATGACCTTAATTCTATCACTTGTCAGACAGGGATCTGTTTGGATCTCTGAGAGCCAAGACCACACTAGAAATAGCCAGGTGTGGTGGCAAATGCCTAAAATTCCAATCACAAGTTAACAATGGAGGTCTGGAGGTCTATAATAACAGACATTAAGTAACAGAGCTGGACAGGAAGAGGAAGTGATGTAGCTGGACAGAGAGACCAAATCAGATGGCAGAACAGCAAGGCATAGAGGCGTTGATAGACAGGAAGTAACTTGTATCTGGAAGCTGTAGAGTTGGTGAGGTAAGGTTGGCTAGTGGCTCTCCCTATTTCCCTGTCAGGGACAACTACAATTCTGGGATAACATGATTTGGCAGTCATTTTAGTTGGTGCTAAAGTTGTCAGTTCTATGATGTGATTGTTCTCTGACAGTTGCATCTTTATCTATTGGATTGGAAATTTCCACACCTCTTGTTGGATTAGTAATCACACACAGCACAGTTACCTTTCGATAGCATAACTTGTTTCATAAAAACAGGGAGGAAACCTACTTTTGTTTCATGGACTTCCTCTCGAGACTCTGGAGTGTGGATGGAAACAGTGTGGCATAGGCTGGGCATTCTGGTCTTGTACCAACTGCTCTTGAAATATTTCATGTCCTGGAAGAAATTAAATGATTTAGTTTACTGGGGATTCAGAATTGAATAAAAACAAACATGGTATGTTTGATAAACCCTAAATTTTTAATATTTAAGAACAAAAATTGAAACAGTACAATGATGGAAACACCAACTGTCTACTTTTTATTCCCCTTCCATATGCAATTTACTCAACTGTCCTCTCAATCTCTTCCCCGCTTTACTGCTCCCTTGTATTGTACTTTCTAATGTTATTGTTTGGAAAGAAAGCACTAAGATGTCCCCAAACTTCTAATGACTTACATCTTTACGTATCAGTTTTTCTAGGCTGAGTGTCTCGGAATTGTTATTATATATCCATATTTAAAATAATTATTTTTCATTGGCACAAACTGATGTTTTTTTTTAAATAAGAACTGTTCATTTATAACTTAGATCACAAATATCACCAAGTTAGTACCATAAAAGTTCATGATAAATTTAAGATTCACAATGTTGTTACAATTAATAATTTACCATTCAATTCTAGTTACATTTTAATGAGATATTCATCAATGAGTGAAGTAGAATTCACATAAATATTTAAAGTTTCTATACTAATGATATGAAGGATATACTTGCATAAGATATTTCTTAAGAAAATACAAATTACTTAATTCTAACTATCAAAGAATTTAAAAGAGTTAAAGCATTCTTAGAAATGTACATCTGGAAGATTAGGACTGAAGAATGAGAGGTATGGGAAAATAACAATGGGAATATATTTCCTATAAATGTAGGGATATGTAATCCAGTATGCTCAATTTTCTTTTTTTTTTTTCCCGCTGAATTGATTCATGACGTCACTGTTCAGATGGCGAACGCGGGAATCGAACTCGCCACCTCGGCCGCCGCGGGCCGGCTGCCTCACCTCAGAGCCACCTCTCCGGGTCGCTAATATGCTCAATTTTCAATGGACATTTGCTTTGTTGTTTCCTCATGACAGGCCCTGATAGATGAGTTATCTCCCTGAGGGACAGTGAATATAGTTTGTGTCTACAGTAACCCTTCAATTTCACTAAGACACCCATTACTGAGAATGATAAGTCAGGATTGTTTGCATTTCTGAGCTTATCTGTAGCTATTTTGTTTTATTATGTTTTTCACTGTTTACATGATTTCAATTTCCTTAGGTTTATTTTTCTTCACCCACTAACTTCAGTTCCCCTGTTCTAGTTATCTTAAGATCAGTAAGTCAGGAATGCTCATCAAGACAGAACCCCTGAATATATGACCAGGAAACCAAAATTCCAACTAAGTTCAAAGTTGTTAGTGTTAAAGTTAGTAAAGGAAAATTTGAAATATCATTGAATTCTTTAGAGTTTTTGAGATTTTTATGAAACTTCATATTTTGCCCTTTATACATTTTGCTATATGATTCTTTCTATTACCTATAAAACTGAATTATTTGGAATTGGATACATGACTCATTCCAAATTAATTAGTGATTAGCTATGTGAAGGTATGTTTAGAAAAGAATCCAGAGGCAAGGACATTGCTTACAAATTCATGGTATAAATCTGCAGCCAGGAAATATGTGGTATGAGACTGATCAACCACTCGATCATACAGGTCTTCAGTGGACACAAAGCCAGTTGATTTGGAGGCCGCATGCTCCCAAAGGAGCAGATTTGACACCAGCAGCAACATGCATACCCCTGCTGTCAGAGAAATGGCAATGAGGTGGTATATACAAATCAGGTTACAACAGTTAAACAAGCTGGGAATGTGTTCTGAGGGCCCTCTGCTATGTGATTTGAGTTGATATACCTTACTAGAGCATTCACTTTTACAACTGGTAAAATACAGAGGTAGCTACATTCTTCCAGTAAAAGTTTGACGTGTGGGAGACTTTTCACAATTTGCATTTACTCCAAAAGAGCTTCTCAAGTTTGCAAACACATGGAGTTTGATTAATCATGAGCCAGAGTCTTCAAGTCATTACCTGCACACATCTGAAATTCTAGAGAATTTATGTTGTCTTTCATTTTATTAAATACATTATTATTGTAACTAATTCATTTTCCTTGTACATATCAGTTAAGACTGAGGTGATTTGATAGTTTATTCAGGTTGATTTATGTGAGCAGATATCCAAGCTGGGCACACATATTCATTATAACTTCCTATTTCTATGCTTGAAGCAGTTGGACCACATATTTAATATTGTGTTCTCAATATACCCTAAATTCTCTATAATGTAAATTGAACACTTTGAGGTGTATTTTTTTTTGTTCTAGAAGGTGACTTTTGAAATGGAAGGTGTTATACGACTGATGGCTCTTAAATATCAGTAACGCTGTCCCATTTTACCCTCCTGCTAATAAACACACACAAAATAACTCTGAGAACTGCCTTGTGTCTGCAACACAGAAAATCCTATTTGAAAACCTCTGAGCTCAAACTTAATTAAGCAATTAGAATATAAAGAGGTCTTTCAGTTCTGTGTTGACTTTTCTTTAGATGGATCATGATCAAATATCAGTTCCCTCCAAAATACAGAGCAGATCACACCAAAGAATATCTACTCTACAATCTTGATGTAATATACACTAAGGGTTACTTAGACGGTAAGAGGTACCTGATGAATGGCTACTTACCAGAGCTTGGTAAAGTCAAAGCAAGCGGCATCTTTGAGATGATCCACCACAGTATGAACTTCAACTCGGGAAAGCTGCTTCACCTGAGTGCTGCCTTCAGTCAACTTTCCACCTCCCATATATACCACCAGATTGAACCCAAAGCCAGACCAAGCTGCGGGCCAGATTGAATCAACATCTATAGATCAGTGACACTCTTCCCTCAGGTTTTGTTAACATTCTCTTTACATTTACCACAGTTATTTGTCAATATGTGTCACACTGCATTTCCCCCATATGATCTATAGAATGCAAGTCATTCTCCAAATTAGAAATACCGTCTCTGTTCATTGGTTACTCATTTTCAGGTAAGCAGGAGAAAAGACTTATTCCCCAATTCTTTCCCCTAGTTCAAGATCTTATATGCCTGTTATGTCTTCTGCAGTGATCCCTAGTATGTGTGGTGATGATAAATGCTTTCCATAATCCAATCTGTCTCCACATAAGTCAATTTTTATGGACTGTTTTAAATAAACACAAATCTCTTTTATTAATCATTAACACTGCAAAATATTTACGTCAATATACTCAGTAACAGTTCCAGTAATCAACAGGTCTAAACACAAATGTTTAGAAGGCCTTTTGACAAGAACATCATACCCATTGATGAAAAGTCTACTTATAAATGCAGATTATGACATTTTTAGTTACCTTATATTTAATGTCTTACAATATAACATATTGATTGGTTTATGTGTCTTGAGACTTAGAACATATATGATAATTGTTAGTTTCAATGGCAACTGTTGTGCCAGGGTTTCCCTACTTGCTACACTTTGTCAGGGTTGTGATGACTGTATAATGTCACTGAATTGTAACAATTTTAGGCAATTATCCTGAAATATTCTATAGAGTGACGTGGCATCATGAAAGATATTCCATGTTGTAATAGATTCTATATCATATAATTACAAAGTTTTAATTTTGCTTGAGCAAAATATTCAATTTCTTTAGCAATTGGTCTAACCACTTACTCTGCTGTGCAAATGACAACTGTGACTGCACCATGGAGAAATTTTTGGTATCATGGTGAAGAATTTCTAGAGAAGAAACTAGTATTTCAATTAACTTATAAATATCTGGCACTTCTTTTTCCATGCCTGATGAGTCCCTTGTAAAATTTTCTTTCCACTACTGTTTATTGTTTTTCAATATGCTTTACAAGGACAGTAACACATTTAGAGCATAGTTCTATTTCATGAAGCAATTAGGAATGGTGGATCGTTTGAAATAATGCAAAATGTCATTGATATTGAGAATCTGTAAGAATCCAAATAAAATTTTAACAAAATCTACAGTAGTATGAAAAAGCACACAGGGTTATCAACTATTAAGAGAGCAGGTTGATTATGTGAGGATGTTCAAGAGAACCTACTCTAGCTATTTATTATCTACCAAAATTTTGCCTGAACTTTAATTTTCTCATCTTGGAATGTCAAATTCTACTAACTTTCAAAATAGAAGACATCATTTGAGGGGACACTTAGATATATTATGGGGTCAAGTAGGGCCACATCCTGCTTGATTCTACTGCACTCACTGCTTCCTCAGTCTCCATTATAGGCTGAGAGATGTACCACATAAGTCTGGTGAATATGGGTTGTTTATTGACAATATATTTTTACTTAGCGGGCCCAAGAATGACTTTGAAATTTCAATCTTGTCATCTCCCATTACTTACAATAACATAAGTTTGCCTATAAATCACAATGAAGCGTCCCCCATTATTATATAAACATAAATCAACATAACTCATTCTCTTTCATATTCTTAATATAAGAGGGATATTTTCACAGTATACTCTGATGCCTTAGTACCTGCTTGACCTTAAGCCACTGCTGTGACATTTAGATTCCAAAGACAGACTTTTTCCTTCATAGCCCATCTTGATTGCTCAAATACTTGGATCATCCATAACCTCTCTATGGTAATCACCATCCTCTGGTTTAGTTCTGATTTCTGATTATATTCTAACCAAACTGACTGTGCCCTACTGTTTGGCTATCAAACTATCACTTTTTTCCACTGATACTTTATAATGTATCCATCAGTTATGTAGCAGTTTGGCTCAGTAGCAACCTCCAAAAAGATAAGAAGTTCCTATCTTCTGTCTACCCAGAGTATAATTATGCAGATCAATGGTATTTAAATTTCTTATATCCTGAAAAAGTTTGTCTTTAGTAAGAAGCAGGGACAATATGGGGCCACACATCCTAACCCTCAAGATAGAGACAATTTCTCAGCATCACAGTCAGACTTAGATATGATCTCAACCGTGTCCTAAATAGTTTCTGAAGTTGTAGGATCTCCCCAGGCACGGGTGGAAGGAGAAATTTACACTATGCCCTCTCCCCTAATTCAGTAAGAATGTAAAGAACAAAATAAAGTTCGTTTTCCTTTACTAATTCTTTTTTTAAACTTGATTTTTGAATAAATTACAGAAACTGATATTATTGGTTTAAGGATCCCCTGCACATAGACAGCTTTGCTCTAAACTCACCATGAGGAAAATTCATGATCAATTGTCCCTGTGGTCATTTTCAGGGAATTCATTTAAGACTGTAGTTTTTTTTCTTCTGGTGTTCTCATGTAAGACTAAGGCTGTAACTGAACATCAATGCCCATTGATTGAATAGGCACACAAACACACATTTACATCCTTTGATTTTTGTGTTGCTCTCAGGTGTTCCTATGTCTTCATGTATGTGTGTTTGTATGCATGTGCATGTACTTATACTGGCCAGAGAATAGCCATGGTGTGATTCTCAGAAATACTGTTGACCTCTCTTAAAAGATTGCCTTGTTGACTTGAATCTCACTATTTAGAATAAACTGGATAGACAGACATCCAGGGATCTTTGTGTGTCTTTCCCCTAGTGCTAGTATTAAAGTGCATGTCACCATACCAGGTGACATTATTTCTGAGGATCAAACTCGGGTGCTTATGTTTATAATGCAAACCCTTCACAGACAGAGACCCCCACTCTCTCATGCCGATTTTATATGTAAAGATTGCTGTGGTTGCTGAATATCATGATTTGAAGAGTTATAGAAAATTTTGTCTTGAACTTGATATGTACTTTTTCTTTCACAATTTATAAACAATGTGTATTTAATAATTTGGTTGAATATTTTGCTTAATTGATTTTTCTATGTGAATGCAAATTTCTGGTCTTCGTTTTACAGAAAAACCGATTCTCAAGATTCTATTTAATCTTATGTGATATTTTTGTGTTTAATTCTTTTAAATCTTTATTTCCTAACTTGTTCTGTCAAAGTTATGTGCAACCATCTTACAGAGTATACTTTATGTTGAGTTCTACAAAACTGAACATCTGTTGTTCATCTATTTCCACTAAAACTAAAGCCTTCCATCTTGGTGAGAAGCTTACTAAGAAAAAGAATCATAAAAGGGACATGAAACAAAATGTCTTAAGAGGGTGTGAAAAATTCCCTTCTTCTGGGAACCTCATTCAGCTGAGGTAGGAAACAGTTTCACAGCTCCAGGAAGACCCTGAAATTTATCACATTCAGTAGGATTCTCCACAGCAGAATGTATGCACTAAGAAGACTACAGGGAGACACTTCCAGACAAGTTGAGCTGATCAAAACACTCTCAGGCCTGCTGTGCTCCATGGAGGAGACAGAGAAGCAGCTGGATGAACTAGGAGAGTGTCAGACCTATCAGACTGACTGAAAATCAGCTACACAACCATTGAGCTGCTGGTATAGTATGTGTTGTGCTGTAGTTTTCTAGTTCCCCTGAGGTGTCATCTATCTTGGACTGAGCTTGGAGATATCTAACTCTCCTCTGTAATGTCCTTCTGTCTGTAACCTTTCACTCATCCTAGTCCATTTAAGCACAGTAAGATCACTGGTTTGCCAAATATGGAACTTGATAATACCCTTTCTTTTTTCTGCCATTCTTACCCTATCTTGTGTGAGTGGATGTGTTTTCATGTCTCCTGGAGAGGATTAGTATCATGCAATAGTATCTCATATATCTGTGACTTAGATTAAAGAGTGGTACTACCTTTGTAGAACTGAGGATAACAGATTCAAAATAGGAAATTTCAAGAATGTGCGTGTTTTGTGTTCATGTGATGTGCATGCATCTCTGTACGTGTGTCTCTATGCCTTTCTCTCTGTCTCTCTATCTCTGTCTCTCTCTTTGTATATGTGTGTTGTGATCATATATGAGTGTAAGGTGTCTTCTTCTATTGATACTTTATGGTTACGACAAGGTCTTACAACAATCTAGTGCCTTCTCTTTTCCAGTAGGCTGCTGACACCACATACATGAGTCATAGGATATGGATAAATTGAAACAGTACTAGCTTGGAATATTGATAATTATTGGATAACATTTATAATACTATATAAACTTATGATTCATTATATGAGAGGAAAAAGTGTTACAAACAGGTTTCATTACCCCTCTGATCTCTTATATTGACTGGCATGCCATCATATGCCCCCTGTAGCAAGAACAGCATGAAAAATAAGGCTTGAGGAATACTGCACAAGATAAAAGTCATTTCTGCTTTTATTAACCGGATCAAAATCTCTTGTCTCCTTGTATCATAGGTCTTAATGGACAATTTGATGCTATTATTCTGCTCAAAAACCATTGTAATTTTCTATGCTATAAGTGTTTCATTTTGTATCCATAGATTTGGGAAGCTCTCAGTTCTCATCAGAGAACATTATTATGTACTATATAGTTGTTTATTCATAAATTAATAGCTGTTAAACATGCACAATACAAATTGTTGAAGAGTGTTCAGTTTCCAGTGGGGTAAATATGCAGTAAGACAATATTTTCAAGAAATGCATGGGCCATTACACACACTTATTCACAGCAACTCTTTCTATATTCATGAGAGCTGCATATAATCAAACCAGGAGAAAAATCCATCATTACTGAAAAAAGAGCTAAAGAAGTTCTTCAACTTTCTGAGCTGTTATTCGTAGTGATGTCTTCTGGAGAGAGGAGAGTGAATTTTCTACAGGGATGAAGGCTCTGAGATACTTCCAATGCTCAAGTAGATGATAGAACCCATGACACCTACACTCTGTACTAAGGAGAGTTCCTGGGATCAGATCAGAAGACATGAACGTGGAAGGGACAAGTGAGGGAACAGATGGAGGAATTGGAAGGGAGGTTGTGGGATGTGAATTTGCTGAGAGCACATTAATGCATGAAAGAAATTATTAAACATTAAAAATTATGCATTTTCATGGCTGTTGTTTTAGATTTCTTTTGAAATTGTAAAACTGCTACAGCAGGTTCTCTACACCTGAGTTTGGAACAACCAAAAATAAATTGATTTTCCTTTATTAAAAAAATGGGAGGTATTACTTATAGTCAATTCCCTAATACAGATAAAAACTATTTTGGGAATTAAAGTTTAGAACCACAACATAACTAGAATGGAAGATAACTAAATAGAACCAACTCATTTTTCTTATTTAATTTTTATACAAAAAATTGCATTTTAGAAAAACAGAAATACTTAAAAAGATGGGATCTGAAACACATGGAGTATTACCACACATAATAATCATTACAGAATGGGTTTCTCCATTAAACTCAAATATTTCATTAGAGTACAATAAGAATATATTGAGTCCACTTGATACCTCATTTTATAAATTGTTAAATACACTTTTTCTTCATTCTTCTCTCACAGATACATCGTGACTACAGCCTTTTTTTCTTCCACTCCTCCAAGTGTCCAGCCCCAACATCTCCACTTTCCCCTGGATCCACTGCTCCTCCTCTCCCTTCAGAAAAGAGCAGACCACGGGAAAACATCAACTGAAAATAGCATAACGAGATGCAGTAAATGTAGGCACAAACATTCCTATCATCACTGGACTAGGCAACCTAGTAGGAGGAAAAGGGCACCAAGAGCAGGCAAAAATTCAGGGACACACCCACTCCCACTCTTAGGAGTCCAACTAAAACCTCAAGCTAAACAGCTCCAGCATATATGGAGAAAACCTGGTGCAGATCCATGCAGGCTCCTTGACTGTTGCTTCAGTCTTGGTGGGCCCTTATGAGCTCTGCTTAGTTAATTCTGTGTGCTGTGTTCTTCTGGTTTCCTTGACCCCTCTGGCTCCTACAATTCTTCTTCCCTCTCTTCTGCAGGTTTCCTGAAGTCCATTATATTTAGGTGATGGTCTATGCATTTGCTCCTGTCTGCTGCAGGAGGAAGCCTCTCTGATGATGACTGGGCTAGGCATCAATCTATGAGTATAGCAGAACACCATTAGCAATCATTTCATTGACATTTTTGTCTCAGTTGTATTTTGTTCTACATTGGGTTTCCAAGTGAGCCAGCTTCCAGTTCTTGGCCATCCAGTCAATGTATGGAATATACTCCCTCTCATGGATTGGGCCTCATGTTAGATAAGTCATTTATTGTCCACTCCCACAGGCTCTGAGTCACCATTGACCCACCCCTTCTTGCAGGCATTACAAGTGTGGGTCAAAGGTTTTGTAGTTGGGTTTGTGTCCCATTGGGAGCCTTGCCTGATTATAGAAAATGTGGAAATCAATATGGTGGTTCCTCAGAAAATTGGGAATTGATCTAGTTCAACACCCAGCTATAACGCTCTTGGACATATACCCAAAAGACACTCCATCCTACCACAAGCACACTTGCTCCACTATGTTCATACTGGCTTTATTCATATTTCCAGAAACTAGAAACTACCCAGATGTCTCTCACCTGAAGAATGATAAAGAAAATGTGGTATATTTACACAATGTAGTATTTCACGGCTGTCAGAATGGAATGACATCATGAAATTTGCAGCGAAATGAATGGAACTAGGAAAAAAATCATCCGAGTGAGGCAACCCATTCGCAAAAGACAAACATGAAATTTACTCACATATGAGTGGATGTAAGCTGTTAATGAAGGGATAATCACGTGGCAGTCTTTATACCCAGAGAAGGTTAAGTAACAAGGAGGACTCTAACAGAAATATAGGACTCTTCCTGGGAAGAGGAAATAGAATAGATTTTGTGGGTGTACTGGGTGTGGGTGGGCATGGAAACAGGAAGGATCAGGTAGGGGAGATAGGGGCAGAGCACAGAGAGAGATCACTAGGATAGAGGGCATATAGGGAGCAATATGGAAACCTAGTGCAGTATAAAACTTCCTAGAACCTATGAAGGTGGCCCTATGGAGGTCTCCTAGTAAAGGAGGATACAAAGCCTGAACCAGTCATCTTATTTTCTTGTTTAAAATCAAGTCCTTTTTTGGACTTAGTATGATTAAGTGAAATGACATAAAAAGATTGATATTTGAATCTTAGAGTAAGAAAAGCTTTTATAAGGATTTTTTGCAATTATTTTTATTTATATACACATAACTATGTTTTGAGACATACATGTAGTTGCACACATATGGCTTTCCTATAGAGGTCAGAGGATAATATGCCGGAGCTGGTTCTCTCCTCCAATAGTGAGAGTCTCAGGGATTGTAGCCAATTTCGTCAGGCTTAGAAACAAATACCTTTATGTTTTGAGCCGTATGACTAACCGTACAAAATTATTGTCCAACAGTTGAGTTAACAACTTTCAATGCAATTGAAAAGTCTGCACTGCTCATATTGAAGATGCCACTGCAAAGTAGGCTTATATGCATTCAATCACTGGCAGGCAAACAGTTTTCCTGCTTTTACATTTAAATTTTAAATTTAAGACATTGAAGAAAAAGCTTGAAGGAGGTATCAGGAAATGGGAAGGTATGTCATCATCATGGATCAGGAGGAGGAATACAATAAAAATAGCCATTTTACCAAAAGATATCTACAGATTCAATACAATCCCCACCAAAATTAAGCAAAATTACTAAAAAATAAATTGTATGTTCAACAATCGGGTCTTACCATCTTTATCAGTCATGTTTGACAGAGGTCTAGTATACCTAATATTGAAATCACTTAAAATAACTGAACTTTGAGACAAAAAAGTAACCCAATCAAATATATGAGACATGGAACTACTTAGATATTTCTCAAAAATGAAATACAAGTTGTTGAGAAACATATAAAAGTTCAATGTAGTCAGATGTGAATTAGAACTACTTTCTTACTTCACTCTTCTTAGGTAAGAATAGAAAAAATAATCAAACAAATGACAGCCAATGGTGATAAGGATGTGGTGAAAAGAATTACTGGTGAGAGTGCAAAGTGGTACAGCCATTAAGGAAGTCAGTGTGGAGGATAACCAAAAAGCTAAAAATCCATATGCCATAAGATTCACCCATACTACTGTGGGCATAGGCCCAAAGGACTCTACATCTTAGGATGTGGATACTAGCTACATCACGTTTTTTGTTGTTGTTGTTGTTTGTATTTTTTTTTATTTCAAAATTGGCAACAGCCTAAATGTCAACCAACTGAACAATGGCCAAAAAAAACTTGCTACATTTACAATGTAGTATCATTCAGCTATTTAAAAAATTAAAATTGGAAGTAGTTGGATAACCAGAAGCAATCATCCTGAGTGAGTCAGTGGAATACCCTAGATCCAAAAAGACAAACATTTTATGTTTATACTTGTATGCGGATGTTAGATTTTATGCTCTATACATTTATGTATTTGTTGTTTGACTTCTGAGTTAGTCTTTTTATGTCACTTAACACAATTTAGAGGCATTATGGAAGTAGGAACATCAAGAGGAAAATACTGTCACCACATTGGTCTGTGAACAAGCCTGTTGTTCATTTTCTTGATTGATGATTGATTTAAACAACACCTTAGGTGGGTGATAGGATAGGGCTTAGAAGGCCAGATGAACAAATCATAGGGAGCATGCCTGTAAGCAGCATTCATCAGCTGCCTCTGTTTCAGGTCTTGCCTCCAGGTTCTTGCCTTTTCTTCCTTCCTTGACTTCCTTCAGTGATGAACTGTGATTTGGAAGGGGAAGTGAACTAAACATTTCATTTCTTCTCAAAGTTACCTTTGGTCATGATGTTTATAATGACCAAATATATATATAAATTTAAATATACAATATAAATCCTACCTAAGACATACACCAACAGAGATTAGTTGACTAGTAATCACATTGGAGAGATGAGATGAACTTTGAAACAAAGGGAAATTAAATAATTAATTGATTATTTGTCTTTCTGAAGAGAGAAGCCCATAAAGAAAATATCACAAGTGGGTTCTTAGATAGGCTTATGAGTCAGTTTTCTATGACTGGGTCACAACGCCTGAGAACGACATCTATAAAGGAGAAAAAATATTAATTCATTGTTTCAGAGGCTTCTCTGTGAAATCATCTGGTCTTGTTGCACTGGGTCTATGCAACACAGTTATCTCTGGTAGAAGCATGCACACAAGAGGTGTTTATATGATGGTGATGAAAAAAGGGAAGGAGGAGAAAGAAAGAATGGAGGGAAGAACATAGTAAGATATAGAAAGGTAGATAGAGATAAAGAGGACAGACAAGCAGAAAGAGAGACCGACTTGAAACTCTTCATATTTCCCCTCAAAATACACATCTAATGCCATAACTTCCTTCATTTAGGTTCTCATTCCTCAAGTTTCTACAAAGTATCCATCTCTTTTTTTTTTTTGGTTTTTCGAGACAGGGTTTCTCTGTGTAGCTTTGCGCCTTTCCTGGAGCTCACTTGGTAGCTCAGGCTGGCCTCAAACTCACAGAGATCCGCCTGCCTCTGCCTCCCGAGTGCTGGGATTAAAGGCGTGCGCCACCAACGCCCGGCGAAAAAGTATCCATCTCTTGAGGCTAAAACAAAACTCAGAAATTGAAGAAAGACATATTAGGTAAATTGATTAAAATGAATAGGAGAAAGGACTGGGTCCCAATTTTAAAATTGTGGATTTATTTCAAATTTATTTTGTTTTCTGTTATCTTTTTATAGTTTTTTATTTAAAATAGGTTTTTCCTCTCATGATATATCTTTTTTTTATTCTTCTCATATATTTTACATCCTGAACACTCCTCTCCCACTAGTCTCTCTGAACCACCTCTCCTCTTCCCCAAACCAGCCCCTCTGTTTCTCCTCATATAAGAGCAGGCTTCCTGGGGATATCAACCAAACATGGCATAACATGCTACAAAAATACCAGGCACATAGCCATCCTATCAAGGCTAGATGAGGTGACCCTGTAGGAGCAAAAGCATCCCACAAGCAGGCAAATGAGGCAGAGACAGCCCCTGCTCCCACTGTTAGGATTTCCACAAGAACACTAAGCTACTCAGCCATAACATGTGTGTAGTGAATCTAGGTCAGACTCCTGCAGGCTCGCTGATGTCTGTGAGGCCCCATGAGTCCCATTCGGTTGATTCGGTGGGTTGTGCTCTCTTGTGGCCCTGTCCCCACTGTTGTCCCTCCCCCTCCTCTTTTATCTTCTCTTCACGACTTTTTTTCTTCCAGGAGTTGAAGAAGGTGAATAACTTACAACTCATTAATGGTCAACAATACAAAAGTTTTATATTTTATACAACAAGTTATGGGAGAGCATTGCAATCTTTAATTAATTAATTGGGAATTCCAAAACAAAAACAGAAGAAACACTGCATATTTTTTTCATTTTTCTTTAATAAGAAATTTTCTACTCATTCTGCATACCACGCACAGATCCCATCTCCTCCCTCTTCCCATCCCAAAGCCCTCCCTCCCAAGCCACCCCACATCCCCCAAATCAAGGTCTCCCATGGGGAGTCAGCAGAGCCTGACACACTGAGCCTAGACAGGTCCAAGCCACTTCCCACTGCACCAAGGCTGCACAAGGCATCACACCCCCGACACTGGGCTCCTAAAAGCCTGCCCATGCAACAGGGACTGATCCCAATCCCCCTGTCTGGGTGCCCCCCCAAACAGTTCGAGCCAAACAACCATCTTCTGTATCCAGAGGGCCTATTCCAGTCACATGGGGGCTCCACAGCCACTAGTCTATAGTTCATGGGCTTCCACCAGTGTGGCTGGTTTTCTCTACACGTTTTCCCATCATGATCTCGATGTCTCCCACCTGCAGAATCCCTCCTCTCTCTTATCGATTGAATTCCTGGAGCTCAGCCTGGTGCCTGGCTGTGAACCTCTGCATCTGCCTCCATCAGTCACTGGACAAAGGCTCTATGATGGCGGTTAGGGTATTCACTAGACCGGTCATCAGAGTAGACCAGTCCAGACATCCTCTGGACCACTGCCAGCACTCCCAGGTGGGGTCATCCTTGTGGATTCCTGAGAGCTTCCCCGGCCGGGCTGGAGGGAGAGCTCAGCTGTTAAAGGCTAGGCTCACAACCAAAAATATAAGAGTTGCACAATTATTTTTATTATGCCACCGTTAAACCAAATAAAGACCCCACCCCTTAAAAAAAGAAAACTAGGTAGCCTCCCTGGAGTTGTGAGGTGCAGTCTGGTTATCCTTTGCTTTGCATCTAGTATCCACTTATGAGTGAGTACATACCATGTTTGTCTTACTGAGTCTGGGTTACCTCACATAGGGAGACCTTGCCTTGGAGGAGGGGGGAATGGGGGGTGGACTGGGGGGAGGGATGAAGGGGTGGGAGGAGGGAGGATGGGGGAATTCGTGGCTGATATGTGAAATTAAGTTAATTATAAAATAAAAATAGATAAAAAAATAAAAAAGAAAACTACAAACCAATATGCCTCATTTAAACATACTCAATAACATAATTAGAAACCAAATACATGAACACTTGAAGAAAGTCATCTACCAGAATCAAGTAGATTTCATCACAGCAATACAATGCAGGGATTGCTTGACATATGTAAATCAATAAATGCAATCCACACTATAATCACACTGAAAGACAAAATTCAAATAATCATTTCAGTAGATGTAGCAAAGTCTTTCCATAAAACCCAACATCTCTTCATGATAGGAGTCCTGAAGAAACTAGGGATACAAGTAACATACACAAACATAATACAGGCGATTTACAACAAGCCTACAGCCAGCATTAATCTAAATGAGAAGAGATTGAAAGCATTTGCAATAAATTCAGGATATAGACAAGGTTGTCCCCTCTCTCCATATCTATTCGATATTGTATTGACATCTTAGTTAGAGATAATAAAACAATTGAAGGAGAACAAGGGGACACAATTAGGAAGGGAAAGTATCTTTATGTTTAGATAAGATAGTATACATAAGTGACCCTAAAGTTTTCACCAAGACACTCCTACAACTGATAAACACTTTCAGCAAAGTATCAAGACACAATATTAATAAGCAAAATCAGTAGCTTCCCTTTGTCCAAATGCTAAACACTATGACAAAGAAATCAGGGAGACAACTCCTCTCACAATAGCCAGAAAAACAAACAAACAAACAAAAATGAAAACAATCAGACAAAAGCTTACCTTTCTGGAGGAGGGGATGGCAGGTGGGTGGGGGGGAACCTGAGGCGGGAAAGGAGTAGGGATGAGAGAGGGAATCTGTGGTTGGTATGTAAAATGAATAAAAAATGTCTTAATAAAGAAAAAAACAACTTAGGGTAACTTTAACTAAGCAAGTGAAACATCTTTAAAATAAAAACTTTAGAAAGCTGAATATATAATTGAAGATGATATTCAAAGAAAGATCCCCCATGCTTATGGATCTGTAGGATTAATATAGTAAAAGTGGTCATTCTACCAAAAGAAATCTATAAAGCCAATGCAATCCCCATCAATATTCAACACAATTTTTCACAACACTGGGAAGGATAATTTTCAGATTCATATGGAAACACAAAAAACCCAGTATAACTAAAACCATCCTAAACAAAAAAAGAGCTGCTAGAGATATCACTATGCCCAATTTCAAGTTTTATTGCAGAGCTATAGTTATAAAACCAGCATGGTATTGACAAAGAAACAGATATATTGATCAATGTAATTGAATAGAATACCCAGGCATAATTCTTCACAACAATAAACACCTGATGTTATATTAAAAATATAGAAATACAAACTGGAAAAAGAAAACATCTTCATAAAATTGTGGTGGTTAAAATAGATGGCTGAATGCAGCAGGTGCAAATAGATCCATACTTAGAACCCTCTGCAAATCTCAACTCAAAATGAACCAAAGACCTCAACATAAGGCCAGATACACAAATCTGTTAAAGGAGAAAGTAGGGAATGTTCTTAAAATCATCAACACAAGAAAAGAGTTTCTGAACAGAACTCCAATATCTCAGGCACTAAAAACAACAATTGATAAATTTGACTAATGAAACTGAACAGCTTTTGTATTGCAAAGGATACCATCATTGAAATAAATCTCTGGGCTACAGTAGAGGGAAAGATGTTTTCCAACTACAAATTGGACAAAGGACTAATATCTCAAATGTATAAAATTCTGAGATACTTGGTACTAAGAAAATAAATATCCCAATTAAAAATATGGTACAGATATAATCAGGTAATGTCAAAAGAGGAAACACAAGCAGCTGAGAGGTACATCCTTAGTCATCAGGAAATGCAAATCAAAACTACTTTGAGATTTCATCTTGCAACAGTTAGAATGGCCAAGATCAATAAAACAAATGATACCTCATTTCTTTAAGAACATACGGTAAGGGTATCAGTCCTCTGTCCGATGTGGGGTTGGTGAAGATCTTCTCCCATTCTGTGGGCTGTCGCTTTGCCTTGTTGACCGTATCCTTTGCTCTACAAAAGCTTTTCAGTTTCAAAAGGTCCCATTGATTGATCGTTTGTCTCAGTGTCTGAGCTACTGGTGTTATATAACCTGGGGCTTAGTAGAGACCCTTGGCTCAGCCTGGGAGGAGGGGACTAGACCTGCCTGGGCTGAGTCCACCAGGTTGATCTCAATCCTTGGGGGAGCCTTTGCCCTGGAGGAGATGGAAATGGGGGGGGGGGGGGGGAAAGGGGGGGGGGGGGGGCAGGAGGGGTAACGGGGTGATCTATGACTGATATGTAAAGTTGAATTATATTGTAAAATAAAATAAAATAAATTATAAAAAAAAAAAAAAGAACACCAGGAAGTCAGATGTGCTGAGATGGCCCAGAAGCCCAGGAAATGAGGAACAGCCATATAACCTCCAAACAGTGGAACCCAAGAAGCTGCTGAATAAAGAGACTAACAAGTGGCAGAGAGAAATCTAAAAAAAAAAAAAAAAAAAAAAAGAACATACGGTAAGGGGAAAACTACTCATGAATTGCTGGTAAGAGAGCAAAATTATACAGCTACTGTGGAAATCAGTGCGCCAGATCCTCTGCAAGTTGTGAACATATTTACCTCAAATCCAGCTACACTTCTCTTGGACATATCCCCAAAGACTCTAGAACCAGCAGCTGGTCATGACAAATCTCCTTTACTCTCGTCCCCCAAGTAAGCACACAGAGGCTTATATTAATTAAAACTGCTTGACCATTAACTCAGGCTTATTCCTGACTAGCTCTTACATTTAACCCATAATTCTTATTTATGTTTAGCGATGTGGCTTGGTACCTTTTTTCAGTTCTGCCTTCACATCTTGCTTCCTCTGTGTCTAGCTGGTGACTCCTGACTTATCCTTCCTCTTCCCAGAATTTGCCTCATATGTTTGCCCTGCCTATACTTCCTGCCTGGCTACTGGCTAATCAGTGTTCTATTTATCAACCAATTAGAGCAACAGACATTCACAGCATACAGAACATCCCACAGCACTCATTCCTCCCTTTCAATTCGTCCTTTGTTTGTTCCCTAACTTTTTTTCCAACTTCATGTCTTCTGATTTAATCCTATGGAATCCACTAAGTGCAGTGGGTTTGTACAATGGAGTTAGGATAATCCACCTGAGCATGGGGAGAATCCCAGGAGCTTCATCTTTATAGAAAATTCAGACTCCTTTCTCCAGAAGTCATCCATGCCACTAACTGCTCAGCAAGTTGTAAGACTTCATTAGCTCTTTTTTCACTAATGATAATTCCCTTTCTTTCTCCCTTTCTTTCTCCCTTTCTTTCTCCCTTTCTTTCTCCCTATCTTTCTTTTTTCTTTCTTTCTTTCTTTCTTTCTTTCTTTCTTTTTTCTTTCTTTCTTTCTCTTTCTTTCTTTCTTTCTTTCTTTCTTTCTTTATTTATTTATTTATGTCTTTCTTTCTCTCTCTCTTTCTCCCTTTCTTTCCTTCTTTCTTTCTTTCTTTCTTTCTTTCTTTCTTTCCTTCCTTCCTTCCTTCCTTCCTTCTTTCTTTTTTTCCTTTTGCAAGATTAGTCATATGAATTAATGTGTATAATGGAGCTGGCATGTTTGGCAAGTAGTCCAGCAAATTGTCTGGCAAATATCTTAACTACTTATGTCCACTACCTCTTGCTCTGACAAGTTTTCAAATCCTTCTTCTATGATTATTCCTAAGAATTGTTGGAAGAAGTTATGATATAGATACCCTATTTAGAGTTGAATACTCCACAGTGTCTTTGTAGGCACATGATGACCAGCTGTTAGTTTCTGAATACATACTATAAAGTGCATAAAAAGCTTCTCTAATGAAAGTACAGAGACGCACCAATGTATGTGTATTTAAAAAGAGGACTACGTGACAGACATTAACTTGAGAAGATTAATACACCAAATTACCTGTTAGGACCTATGACGTAAGAAGTAATGTGATTCTGGACTGGATAATAAAAGCATGGATGATTTGTCTTGGAGAGTATGCCTTAAATCTCATCACCCATGCCACTCCTGCTACAGTGGACATATGCTCATAAGATACTCATCATAAGAGCTCATAATTTTCTTGAGTTCTTTATATATTTTAGAGATTAGCTCTCTGTCAGATGTGGGGGTAGTGAAGATCTTTTCCCATTCTGTATGCTGCCATTGTGTCTTATTGACAGTGTCCTTTGCCTTACAGAAGCTTTTCATCTCACAAGTTCCCACTTAATTATGGACCTTAGTGTCTCTACTACTGGTGTTATATTCAGGAAGTTGACTCTTGTACCATTCCATCCAAGGCTATTACTCACTTTCTTTTCCATCAGGTTCAGTATGACTCTGGCACAGCCATATCTGAATGGGATGGCAGAAGTCATAAAGCCAGCACAGCTGCTTGACAAAGATCTACCAAAGCTGAGCTGCATGATAGCTGCCATATCCCCTTTGGTTTTCATCTCTTTCTTTATTTCTTTATGTCTTTCTTTCTCTCTCTCTTTCTCCCTTTCTT
>CABHPH010144591.1:0-50187 GCA_902168325.1 Peromyscus nudipes
TAATTAATACATATGGTTACAAAGGCAAAAGATTTGAAAAGAGGGCCTCTGTGTGTATAAACAGTGATGTTCCAAGACGACATGGGTTATTAAAGGAATATATCCATACTGGGAACAGGCTGTCTGCATACAAGTTATTGGGGAAACTATTCTTCTACAATGTGAACCATATAACATTGGAGAAAACTACATTAAGTAGTCATTTTAATATATTAAATATAGATATTGATTTACTTACAAAAATGAGTGTAGTCTCTGGTAAATAGGAGAAGTCTGTGGAGATCTTTCTCAGTGGAATATCAACATCCTACCCCCCACAGACTGTGGAGCAAAATGCAGTTGCCAGGTCCAGACAGTAAACAGAACATGTAAAAATTCAAGAAAAAGTGGATATTGTTTTTGAGGTACTAAACTGCCTGTGGTAACTTTGACTTACTAGTGATAGTTGCATGGAAAAAAAAACATAGGTTTTGGGGAGATGTGTGAACTCCTCATCTCATTTTTTGCTAGTTATAATACTGAAAGTCATGGAAGTCTTTCTCTGGAACCATTAAATTGGAGCAATATGTTTTGTTCTTTATTGTCAACTTTAAACAGCCTTTTAAGAAACCTGGTGGGAAGTGAAGGAAGGTGAAGTCAATACATAGAAAAAAAGTCGACAAGAAGGATTAAGGGAAGCAAGTTTGATTAGAAAGAAGTTTTAAATGTCCCTGACCAATTCTTGGCCTTCTTGATCTCTAAGATTGATAATCTAAAATTGCATGATACTTTAGTGCATTATTTCTATCATAGCTAGTTCATGCCAGAGAGGTAAAAACTATTTTACAGTGAAAAAAAAAAGACATTATAAATTTGTCCTCAAGCAAGATTACTCAAAGCAAAGTAGGAAACAAGAAATAACCACTCTTTCTGAGTCACTTTTTCCTGATTTCTGTCATGCTCCCTGCTCTGTAGGGTTCAATAAAGTTCATTTCCATACCAACCAAACTTTCATTGATTCAGTTCAGCTTCATGAGTTCGCACTGAAGTATTGCTCACCCTAAAAGAATGTTAATCAAGTAATTCTATGACATCTATATAACCTTGCAGTAAAAGGCACAACAGAGCAAAGGTGGGTGAATTACAGTCTATTTGATGCTTGATTTACTCTACAGCTGTCTCTGACAGTGAGATACAGCAGCCAGCAACTTAAGCATCCGTGGTTTTCTGAGATGAGGATTTACTTGGTGAAGAATGTAGGCCCATTGGGAGAGTACTGGGAGGTAATTATTTGAAATATACTCTTTTTGTATCTGTACTATAGTTTGTGTTTGCTTCTCACAAACGTAAGTTAGAAACTTACCTAATCACACGTATTTTATCTGTTTTTGATGGTCCAGTTACTATCTTAGGAAGAATTATTCAATCAAAACTGCTGTACATAAATAAAAATTAAAATATCTTATCAACATGGAATTTGGGAGTGTGATGGTTTTATTTGTTCATAAGCTTTTAATAATAAAGTTTATAAAAATTAAAGGAAACTACTGTAAAGAAACAGTACTACTGTAAAAAAAATTAATCTCACAAAACTATTGTAAAAGTTAGGAGGATAAAAATAGAGCAGGGAGGGCATTTCCTGTACTCATTACTCCAAGTTAGCACACATTTTTGCTCAAAACCTGTTTCAACTTTGACTGTTTACAAAAACCCAGGGGTAGATAATTTGCTTTTGCAAGAATATAAACAAAAGGTTATTAGAAAAAGTGAGTCTAGAGAGATGTCTCAGTGCTTAGAAAACATACAAGGAGCTCTGGGTTTGAGTTGAAGTATTCACATTTGTTGGCTCACAACTACCTTTAACACAAGCACCCAAGGAAACAAAGACTCTGACATCCACAGGCATTTGCATTCACACACACACACACACACACACACACACACACACACACACGCACACACACCAATTTAAAATTAAATCTTAAAAGGAAGTATTATTGCTTCTCAGTTTGCTTTGGCTAAAATAGTGCAGAATTAAAAATATTATCATGCCTGAAGTAAAATCCTGCTACAGAAAGTGTTGTTAGAATAGTTAACCTCCAAATTAAGATGTATGGTTATTTTACCTATTATCAGGAAAAAAAAATAATACTCTTGAGGGGAAATTTACTGAAAAATACAAAAAAATACGTTTTATTCAGCAAAGATTTATGATGGAACATCTCCATTAAATGTTAAATGGCATGAAATAATACACCTATCTATACACAGGACAGTAAGGTAATATGATAATGCAGTCACGCCAGAAAATAATTTCCTGATTAGTATAATCTAAAACCAGAAAAGAATATTCTGTCTTCTCAGAATAATGAATTCAGAATTAAAAGCTCATTATCATGTAGAATCCTAAACCTAGATTTTTTAAAAGAATATTTTGAAGATGGGGATGGAATTAATAACTATATTATTTACTTTTCTATTGTGTGATAAAATACTATGACCAAGGCAACTTATGAAAAGAACGATTTATTTGATTTTGCAGTCCCATAGGTTAAGAGTTGCTCACCATCAGGGGAAAGCAGTAGACTGGGAGCTGGAACAGCAGACTAAGAGTTCACATCTTAAATAACAAGCAGGATGAAAAGAAAAGAAACTTGAAAATGTCATGAGTCTTTAAACTATCAAAATTATCTTAAAGTGATGTACTACCTCCAGCAAGAGCACCCATTTTAAATCTAGTCTAACAGCTCCGCCAACTGGAGCCAATATTCAAATATCCCAGACTAAGAGAACATTGTATTCAAAACACCCTAGTAACACCCAATACAAAACTGTCAATGTGTACGGCACATTCAAAAGTTAAACATGTTTTAAAAATAAGTTGATGGACAATAGAAGATTATATAAGTAAATATACAATTTGACATAATATTCTGCGCTTCCTGAAGCATGTCCATTATTAAATGCTTGACATCTCTTAACTGTAAAATTTCATTATTTATCCTTCTAACTCTTCTGATAACATGGGTCTGAACTCTTTTAATAATTTCACACTACCAAAGTAAATGTATTAGCAAAATTTTTTAAATTGATTAATTAATTGATGTATACAATTACAATGTGCCAAATAAAATGTTTCTTCATAGTGTTCAAAAAATGACATTTTTTATTAAATACGTCTTATGCTGATCTATTCCTCTTCTAACTAATAAAATATTTCTTCATGTAGGTAGACGAATTATAATCCTGAAATTTTTAGGCTTCTGTGAATCTGTTCAGAATCAACCATATAACAAATTCCCCAAGGAATCACTTGAGTAAAATTGATGTATCACAAATTCCCCAGGGTATCACTTGAGTAAAAATGATGTGGCGTCAAATGACACAGAGGTGAAAACTTATTGAGCTGTGGCATATCAATCCTGTTCAGGATCCAAAGACATTTATTTGAATTCTAGTCATGTGGACCCTGGAAAATGGCATGTTTTAGTCATTTAAACATGTATTCATGCAAACTTGAAAGAAGTGTATGCTACTGATTTCCTGATTTTGTGCATGCACACCATTTTATAATTGAGCTTTATGTATTACTATTCTGCAATTATTTCTGATGTGATGATAGCATTCCATCATAAATCTCTACTAGAATGAATTAATTCATTTGTTTGCAATGATTTTTTTCTTAACAAAAAGAGAGAAAGAAACAAAACAAAATGAAACAAAACAAAAACAAATACTTGCAGAGGCTGCAACACAGCCTAAGGATCTGAGTTCAATGCCCAGAACCAACATAAACTACCCAACAAAAATCATTACTTGGTGTGCATTCCAGTGGTGAAAAGATGGAGGTAGACCACAGAGGAGATTCAGCAAAGCTGAACAGGAAAGCATATCACAGTAGGAAGAGACCCTGTCTCAAAAAACAAGAATGACATCCAAAGTACTCAATATTCACTTCGTACTTCAATAGAGAGGTACATGTGCGCGCGCGCGCACACACACACACACACACACACATTATTTCTGAATTTGACAAAAAAAACCTTAGTAGGAAAACATACATAATTAAAGGAATTAAACAAAAATAACTTTCATTCAACATGGATTCATTATTTGATTTAAAGATAAAAATAAAACATTCAAATGTATACAAACATTAATAATATTTTATAACATAAAAATGGTTGTATGTCCTAAAATAGAAGAATTAGGATATTGGTTTCTTTTACATGGTTTCAAAAAACAATTCATATATTGCTTAATCAAAAAAAGCTGATTGTTCTGTTGCTTGCCTTGCATTAAAGCAACCACTATGGAAGTCTCATGAAAATTCATCAACATAAAAGAGTGATCAGGAGCAAAATAGTTAAGTGACATTTAACTTTTTTAATAAATGAAATTATGATCTTTGGACCACACAAATGGGAAAGAAATAGTAAGAAAACCACACTTTGAGAGCAATTTTTCCAATTCATTTACTTTGTTTTCTGATATTTGGAAAATAAATTATAATTAGTATAATTTGTGGATAATTATAAGTTGAAAACATTTAACATTTTAAAATAATCTACAAATTATATAAACTCTTATTACATAACATGTATCTTTCATTGGGTTGATAGTAATTTACCTTGCTATTCTTATTCATTTAGTTTTTGACATTAGAAATCAGTAATTTTATATATAGTGCTGATGAAGAAAACGCATAGTTACATTCAAATCTCTTTGTTTTGCAACTTACAATGAGATCTGAAAGAATAACATACTTTTCATGCAGCAGAATCATCATAAGTTTGTTATAGTAACTTTAAATTGTGTTCCAGTCTTACAGAATGTTTTTTACTGTGCTGTATATAAGGATGGCATGTTTTATTATATTTAAACCATTGTCATCATTATTAATGTTCTTATTATTTCATTGTCAAAATGAGATTCTACTTCATTCTATAGTTGTCTGCTGCTACAATTTCTCAATTACTATATTCTTGATAAATTTTAGTACAAGAATAGATGTGCAATCTGATTACAAATTTTAACTCCAATTGACCATACACATGCAGTATAAGAAATATGAGCAAAAATTAATGTTATAATTTCTCTGTTCATATAGCATGATCTACTTTTGTTATCCTTATGATTGCTCCATACAGTTCAAAGCATTCTTCTTAAAGTGAATGATGATTTTATTAAACTATTAAATCTGATTCTGTAAATCTTATATAGTGAAAATATATTTCTATATTATAATTTCTTAAAAATTTAAGAAAGGAGTAGATTTTTGAAGATCACTATTATGTTCAAAAATAGATTCATTTAAATTTCATTCAAAACAGTGACTGCCATTCAGTTACAAGTTTACCAATTTTTCCATGTGTTACTATATTTCTTATCACTTATGATACACATTTATTTTCTTGTATTAGATCCACAACTCCAATTTTAAAGGAAATCATGAAATGTATTATAGAGTTTTAAATAAAAAAACTTAAATCCAGTTCTTGGTGTCTTTGCAACTGAATTTTCATACCCTATTTTGTTATGTAAAGAACTAAGTCATTCTTGTTTTGTGAAACCAAGCAATACTCTAAGAAAACTTTATATTGAAAAAATGTAATACTTGCTACTTTTTTGCTGATTTATAGAATTCAACATATTATTAATATTATAAGTAATTATGTAAAACATCTCCAAAACCTAGTGAGCATATATGATAAACTTTGCAGATATTAAAGAAATTTAGTAAATATTTGTCCTGATTATTTGTGATTTAAAGACTCAGAATTACATATGTCTACATTTATATGTTTTTTGTGTAAGTTTGGTCAAAAAGTTGCAAAAAATGAGGTAATAAAATAAAAGCATATGAGAGCCAATATGAGAAAACTTTTAAAATTGTCTAAAGCAAGTTCACTAAAATTATCTAATTTTTAGTTATACTACAAATATCCTGTAAAGAAAAATTGCATTTAAAATAAAAATGCATTGTCAATTTTAAAGATAACTTTAATTAGCATACCATGGGATTTCTACTAATTGAAAGTGAAGAAATTTATGCTCAATTTGTCACATTAGCAGAGACTATCTTACTGCCTAAGTTTAATTACTGCTGACAATGTTATTGAAGACATTCTAAATGTACTAGATTTTTTTGCATATGTTGTTCCACTATCTTCATTTAGAAATGGAGAAAAATTTAATGATCACTGAAAAAAGTATATTCAATTAATAAAGTATAATGGAAGTCAAAATAAGCAGATGTTTTATTATGCATATTTTTAGTAAGGCCTTCAATTTACTGAGTACATTTTTCCAACATGTACATTATCTTTATGCAATTAAAATCTGTTGCTAGTTTGATAAAACACACTAATCGTGAAATGTGCTATTATTCCACAGATGTAATGTGGAGATACTATTTTTATATCTGTCTCCAATTCCCATCTCTAGGCTTTAGTTTAGAATCTGAATCTAATATATTTTACTTTTCTGTAAAGATAACAGATCACAATGTATCCTCCCAGAGTAAATAGTCTATAATTTACACTACATTATTTTCTAAAGAGAAAAAACAAAAATAAAAGAAATAATTGTTATTGATATTTGTGAGTTTAAATATATGATCCCATGCTATATTGTTGACAATTTTGATATGTTAATTTTGGCACATAATACTAGATATAGTTAAGAAAGGCGATCTTGCAGATTCTGAAATTCAAGGAATATTGAGACATCTGGACACTGATACTTCATCCCTGTTGCTGTATGTCTAATTTCCATCTGTACCACCATAAGAAATTGGTGACTCAAGTGAACCCTGAGACTCACAGAGCTCTTAAATTGGGCTGCAATGTATGTGACAGGATGTAAGGCAGTATGTTCACCTTTCTAGGGGATCGCTATCAGATGCACTCTCAGCAGCACACTTAGTCCTTATAGAAATCTATAAAGCCATCTGTGAGCTATTGTCTTCAAAGATTAAAGTTCAGATACGAGATAAATTCCACAACTTACAGATTTCATTAAGAACCTCACACCATGGGGCCACATACCTTCTTTTCCAACTCCGTAAATAAAAGATCTTTCAAGGATTCTTCTATGCATATCTTCAATTACAAAAGTTACTAAACTCAGGTACTTTCAAATCAGGTCTTTGGATAAACAAACACATTGCCCTATATTTAAATCTTGAGTCACTTCACCATCACTATTGTTACTTAGTAACTTAGTTGACAACATCCATAATCATTTTGAAAAAAAAAACCAATATTTCAAATAATGTGAACTGAACAGGTCTGGAGCAGGAAAGCAAATAGGCTAACTACAGATATTCACTTCTCTCTCCTCTCATACATATCCAATCCTCTGGTCTCATCCCCATCTCTGTCACACACCACAAGCAGCAGCCTGGCCCTCCTCTGTGGTGATATTTTATTTCTGCTCTAATAAATAAAGCTTGCATGGAGCTCAGAAGAAAAAGCCAGCCACTGTATTAAACATAGAAGTCAGGCAATGGTAGCACATGCTTTTAATCCTAGCGTTCAGGAGTCAGAGATTCATCCAGATCTCTGTGAGTTCAAGGACACACTGGAAACAGAGCCAAGCATGGTGACACACCCCTTAAATTCCCAGCACTAGTTAAACATAGAGGTCTGGAGGTCTGTACAGACAGAGAGGAAATGATAAACCTGGGCAGAAAGAGGAAGCGATGTAGCTGAGCAGTAAAAGGGATTGAGATGGCAGGGCACACAAGGAATATAGGTGTGTATATACAGGAAATAGCTCTCTTTGGCTGAGGATTTCTAGTGGTAAGAATGTGGCTGGCTTCTTTCTACTTCCCTGATCTCTCAGTTTTTACCCCAATATCTGGCTATGGCTTCTTTATTAATAAGACCATTAAGATTTGTCTTACACTCCTCTGTGTCCCCATGTCCCTCAGATCACAGAGATCTTCTCTTCCAACTATCCTTCCCAGGCATCACATAATCCCAGTGGTGTAACTGAGTGTTTGCTGTTCCCATCCGGCTCCCATGCCCTGTGTTTCCGAAGCTTCTGAGACCCAAGTAAACACACAGAGGCTTATATTAATTAAAACTGATTGGCCATTAAGACTAGCTCTTATACTTAAACTCAGCCCATTTCTGTTAATCTATATGTTGCCACATGTTTTGTGGCTTTCCCTGTGTGCCATTGCATGCTGCTCCCTGGAGGCAGGCTGGCATCTCCTGACTCTGCTCTTTTCTTCCCAGAATTCTCTGTGTCTGCTTATCCTGCCTATACTTTCTCCCTGGCTACTGGCCAATCAGTATTTTATTTGTCAACCAATCAGAGCAACACACATTCACAGCATACAGAACATCCCACAGCACCTCCCCTTTCCTGTCTAATCAAAAAGAAAGGGTTTAACTTTAACATAGTGAAACTGCATATAATAGAACAGTTATCAAGCAAGAATTATAGTTATAATATCTAGTCTATTTGTACTTAGCAAAATTAAAGAGGATCCTATATTTGTAAGTCTAAGTTTTCATATCTACCTTATCTCTTGTCATAACCAAGGAAACCCACAATTATAACTATCTAGTCTTCAATTACATCAAAGACCTCAGGGGGATATAATATTTCCTAAGTAAACAGGAAGAGCATTGTGAGAAACTTCCAAAAATCTAGAATGACAGAGACAGCTGGCTACCTGGACAGTTACCCAAAGTTCCTCTGCAACATTGGGGCATCCATCTTCAGCCTACAGGCCTAGCGTCTCTCAGTGTCTTTTCTCTGTGTCCTGTAGAATGTCTGGCAGTTTCTTTTGTGAATTGAGACAGTGAGTATTTAGTGTAAGAGAAATCTTAGAGAAATCTTGCTTGATATTTGCTATTTGACCAATGGACAACAAAATATCATGAACTTAGATATTTTTTCAGTGGAGGATACTTGAACTTTTCACCAGTTGTTTTTCTTTTTTAGAAAAAGAATTATAATAGATTTTTCCCTTGGGTCATGAACTATTTTATTCTAGATTCCTTGATATTCTAAGTATCAGACAGTTTCATCTGATTGAATGGCTTCAAATCCAATCAAAAAGTGATTACACTCCCAATGACATATTAGTAAACCTGTATATCAGAGCACCACTCAGCACTTACCAGAGAATATTTTTCTTTCAGTAGATCTTAATTAACAGAGTCTTATATGGACAATGTGATGGACTTTGGAGTATTCAGTCCCAGTCCTGATTTTTTTTTTTAATTACAACTCCACTGCCTAAAACTTCTTCATAGTTTTATGTGGTAAAGGAAACAAAAACATTGTAAGTGACTGAGGCAGTGGATGACTGCAAAGGAAGAGTGTCATCAAGACACAATACGACTGATACACATATGAACTCCTAGAAATTGTGACAAAATGAAAAAGACCAGGCAAAATGCCAGCACTGAGAAGGGGAAGTGAGTGAAAGTCCCAACTGTAACTGAGAAGCAGCTTAAAGGGAAACTCAGTTTCACCTCACTACACTTTCACTGAGTATAACAACTATACTCCAAGGAAACCCCATGTCCAGGAGTAGTTGACCAACACAAAACAGACTCCGTGTTGATGTTGTATTGTTTGTTTTTAAGGAGCACTGTTTTGTGCTGATATGTCTTGCCTTATTGTTTTTTTGGTTGCTTGCTTTGATATTTTGCTTTCGGATTTTGGTCCTTTTTTTGAAAGAGAGGCAGAGACAGAAAGAACAAGACGATGGATTGGTAGGAACGTGGGGAGGATCTGGGGACGGGGAGTTAGAGAAGAAGAAATGTCATAAATTATATTGTATGAAAGAACTTTTAAAGAAAATATTTTAAAAAATAAATCAGTTGTGTATTTCTTGATGAAAATCTGAAGTAAAGATCCATACAGTGGCCCACGACTGGATTCCAGCAGCATCCCTACCCTATGCCAAGCAGCTGGGGTTGGGGGAACACAGCCAAATGCACCAACCAAGAGCCCCACCTGGTGTCATAGGCATTGCGTGGCTGGGCACCATAATGACCTCTTTGTGATGAGGAAGCATGTCCCAGCCTAGCACCGTGGTGAATTGAGTGAGACAAGGAGACCCACATACAGGTCTGGGGCAGTTTGTCCTGGGCTCCAAGCAGAAAACTCAGGCTCACCTGGTACCTTGCAGGACCAAATGGGCACTCTTAGAGTGAGCGGAGATGGCAAGGGAGCTGACCTTGACCAGCTGCAAAACACAGGAAAGCGGGCCCTGCACTTTATTTGGGTAGCACAGCAGGCAGAGCTGACTCTGCTACCAAGAGCAGAGGTGAGCCTATCCTGAGATCATGAATGTGGGAGACCTAACTCCGCCCCTCATCTGTCTAATGGAGGCATGGGCTGGGGGAGAGATGCCCTTCCAGTGCCCCAGCTATCAGGACATAAGGCAGGGGGGAGAGCTGACCCTGAGGTAACAGGAGTAGGAGAACTAACCATGACCCCCTCCAACTGCAACACTCCAGAGAGCAGGCACTGAACCTCATCAGGACAGCAAAACAGAGCCAACCCTACTGTCAAAGGTATGGGTGAGCCAGCCCCGAAGTTGTGAGAGAGCTATCACAGTTTCTCATCTGTCCTTTGGCGGCGTGTCCTGAGCTGTCCCTCACCCTCATCAACTGCAACATTTCAGAGAGCAGGCCCTGCATCTCACTGGGGTAGCGTAATTGAGCCAACCGTGTTGGCAAAGGCGTGGGTGAGCCAGCATTGAAATTGGAAGCATGGAAGAGTTGCCCCTACTATTCCTCTGCCATGTAGCAATTTGGGTGGGGGATAGGTGCCCCCTTTACCCCTGACCCTTAGTGCCTACAACAGGCAAGAGAGCTCTCCTGCCCCCTTACCAGGCGTAGCACTCAGGGAAGAGAGCCCAGCTCCTAGGCAATACAGCAGAGCTTGCCTCTAGGCAATACAGCAGAGCTTGCCTGGTATTTGGAGGTAAAGGTGACCCAGGCTTGAGGTTGAGAACAAAGGAGAGCTTTCCACATTACTCATCTAACATTTGGCAACATGGGCAGAAGAGGGATGCTCTTCCTCCACCCCTTACCCATCAACACCTGAGACAGGTAGAGGAGGTGGCCATGGGGTCACAAGATCAGAAGAGCTGTTTCTGACCCTCACCAGGGGCAACACTCCGGAGAGTGGGCCCTGTATCTTACAGCAGTAAGACAAAAGAGTTGGCCCTGATGATGTAGATGTGGGAGAGCAGCCACCAGGGGCTTGGAAGCGGGAGAACTGGCCCCAGCCCCTGCTCAATCCTGCAAGAGGTGAATTAGCTGGGGCAATGCTGGAAAGCTCACTCTGGTTGTGAGGACAGGGGAGAACTGACACATGGACCAACCTTGCAGCAGCCGAGACCCAGAACCAGGGTTAAGACTTAACCCACCCCAACATCCACCGCATCTACCATCTGCTGGAGCACGGGAAGGAACCTGACCCACAGACACAAAGCTGCTGGATCTCCACCACACAGAGAAACAACAGAATATCCAAAAAGAGACCCGGTGAGGGCCTAGCATTGATAGTGGAATAGAAACCAGAGGCCTCGAACCAGACCAATGACTCTGCAATGAACACTTGAAAGAGACACAGACAAAAGGGTTTACTGAGTGACTCACTGTGTCACACTGCAGCTTCCATGATGAGTTTTTTATTTTCCTTTATTTTTTTTCCCTTTTCTTCCCTTAATTTTTGTTTCACTGGGGGTGGGTAGGTGCAGGGGTGGGGGTGGATGCGAAGGTATGGGGAAATGAATGGGGTCAAGACACATGATGTTAAAGACACATAGAATAAATAAAAAGAGAAAAATACCTATCAGTTGTGTAGAGTCGTAGAAGTGTAAAACTCAGCAATTTTAATGCTAGCTCAGGGGGTGGATATGAGTTCAAAGCTAGGATGAGTCATCAAGTAAGACACATATAAACTGACCTTGAGAGGTGGTTAAGGCAAAAACGTACTTCCCATGTCAGTATGAGAATCTGAGTTCTGCCTCAGAAATACTGATCAATAATACTGGGTTTCAGATTTATACCATTTTGTTCCATGAGTTAGTGGTGACTTTTAATGAAATATTAATGGCAAACAAAAAAATACCACATTAATTTATTAGCATGATACTGTTTTTAGGTTAGTTGCCTCAGTTACTTTTACATGGTACCAGTTCCTACATATGAATCCTCATTTTAAACTTAGAACATATGTAATTTTGAAACACTGATTATTTTTCAAAAGATCATTAAGCATATCTTCTTTGTTATAAGGTAAAAAACAATCATTTTGGCCAACATTGTTTAGGAAGAGAAGATAGGACAAATAGTTTTTTAAAGAATTATTTCAGGTCTATCAGAAACATTGTTAGACAAAAAAAAAATGGCATACAGTGTAATGGATGGAAAAATAATTGATATTATTTCTTTTCAAATTGTTAAATGGTATGCTCCATATATTAGTTTATCATTAGGCTAGTTCTGCTTCAGAATTTTTGGTATTTTGAACAGAAATGATTAAAGAGGTTATTAGTACATCTAACAAGAAGAGGTCTCACAGTCTTTAAACATTACCCTATCATCTGTGCCAAAATGTTCAGCATCATTATGCTTCCACAATAGCAATTTAGTACTGCATTGGAGAGGAAGTAATCAATACAGGCAAGCAGTACTTGTGAGAGAAACCAGAAGGGTTGCAGCATTTACTGTGATGCCTTTGTGAAATCAATGAGGCCTCTACATGATGCAGCCTCTTGGCTCAGCTTCGAATGTCAGTAAGTGCCATGAACTACAATTATCAATCTCAAGCCTGTTCTAATAGTCACCTTGTATTTTGCAAAGTATGATTTGATTTGTAACAGAAAGAAAAATTTTAAAAACAAAAAACATTGGGAACCATGCTTGTCATCACTGCAAAATATTGAACTACATATATATGTGTTTAAGCCAGTAATATCATATACAAATATCATAGGTATTTAAGCAAGAGTGGAATGAGAAGGTTAAAGTATTTTTTTCTCTAAAGCAAAATGTTCTCAATTACCCTTCATCCTTTTTAATTAGTTAATAACTGAATTTCTTTTCTTTTGCCTCAAAAAGTGACATTTATTCAAAGAGAAAGGAAACCAAAAAATAAACAAACAAAAACCAGTATGTTCACCCCTTGGCTCCCTTCCCTCCCCCCTCCAGCTGTTCCTCAGGACTGAATCCTGGCTAGGGCCAGGTAGCAGGATAGGCCCTCAAATTAAGTCAGCAACATTGAGGGGCATCTCTTCAACGGAGGTGTTGTAGAATGTCTCAATGTCTCCAGGAGTCCTTTTGTCTTCTGTTACCGTGTTAATAGCCACACCTTTACAGCCAAAGTAACCACCAGGAACGATTCTGTGAATGAAATTTTCCCTGTTGGTGGGAAGGTTGTAATTGATGACTAGGGAGACCTGCTGCATATCAATGCCTCTGATCTACATCAAGAAAGATGACAGATCTGTCAGAGGATAAAATCTATCCAGTCTGACTAGGCATACATGTAGGCAGCCATAGGCAGGCAAAGGCAACAAGCATCCCTTGTTCCCCAGAGACCTCAGGCATGCCAGGTTTCCTTCCAAGTTGCTACATTCCTGAAAAGGGCACTAGTCATGCCCTTGGAGAGAGAATCACCTTGGACTAATAATTGGATTTCAAATTAGAATATCAAATGTATAACCATATTACTCACTGGACAATATTCCTTTTTGTTTTGTTTTGTTTCATTTTGAATACTTCCTGACTTCAATTTTCCCTCTTTCCACTCTTCTTGGCCTCTCCCAACCTTCCCTCTTACCTAGATCTACTCCTCCTCCTTTTCCTTCACAAAAGAGCAGGCCTCCCAGGGATATCAACCAAACACATCAATACAAGATACAAAAAGGCTAGACACAAACCCTCATATCAAGGCTAGACAAGGCAACTCAATAGGAGAAAAAACAGCCTGGGAGCAGAAACAGAGTCAGAGACACACCCACTCCCACTGTTAGGAGTCTCACAAAACACCAAGCTACCAACAATAACAAATACGCAGAGGACCTAGCACAGATCCATGCAGGCAAGAATGGGAACGGGGGATCAGGTCTGGGAGGAGGAATGGTGGGAGACAATCTGGGGAGAGACAAGGGGAACTGCAGGGCATGTGGGTGGGGGACAGTATTCTTAGAGAACCAAGAATTCTCCTTCTCTTGACAGCTATCAAGTTTAAACAGCTCTTGGCTAGGGGTAGGTTGTTGAGAACAGAACTCAGGTATTCTGTGGGAACACAGGAACACTCCACATTCTTAGATACTGAGCTATCTGTCTAGTCTCCTCTTTTTATTCCCATTTTTTAATTAAGTTTCAAAGATCATTTACATGCAACATCTATTGGAGAGTTCTGAAGATTTAGACTGTTTTGATAGTCACACAATATATCTGATGCTGAGCTTCCCTCTTTGACTTAAGAGTAAACAACCCAAACCCAAAACACTCACAGACTGACTGGTTTTCAAATTACTTTAATTATGTGACATCAATGCCCCTGCATATAAAAGAATTCAATTCTTCCTGCGTGCTTCTGTTTTGGTTACTCACAATTTAGTGTCTGAATTAAACTGAGGATTCCTCCTGCTGACAATGAATACTTGAAATAATTCACCAGTAATTATTGCAAACGCACTGAAATTTTAAAGTAGTTGATCCATATTCATGCTTTCTTGGCTGATTCTTGATTCAGCTACATTAGCAGTTTATACATTTTGGGTATACAAATATTTCCAAAGATTATCACAGTTACCTGTTTTATCCGTTTAGTTTTCATTCATACAAATTTTACTTCCATTTAATTTAGTGAACATTTTGTCTATGGAATTTGTAATTTATGTTTCATTTTGATAGAAAGCCAGTTGAACTGTAGTACATAAAATAAACATTGTGTGTAATGAGAAAATAATGTCTTAAGCTATAGACATTTAAGATAAGATTGCTTAATAGCAAAGTAATGGCTTGCATCTGAGTTTGCAATAGATACTCTATGAGGTTTCAAGGAACTGTAGAGAGGAGATTCTTAATAACCATTTTCAATTTATTTGGTTCTCTAAGAATACTGAGACAGCTATCCTCCATAATCTAATGATGCTGATCTTTATCTTTCACTATTATAAAAAATGTTGTCAGGAATCAATGCTTGTGACTTCAACAATCTGAAGAAATATCTGCTGAACTAATTTTATTTTAGTCAATTACATTTGGGCAATGAGGAATAAAAGAGAGATGAGAAAGATTATGCAGTTTATGTTGGGGGTGAAATACTGAATCCATTTCACTAAATACAGATGATTTAAATGCTAAAATAGAGAGCTATTCTTTAGGGTACATTATAATGTACTTTAAAATGAATAAAGGAGAGCGTTTTCTCAAGAAATGCAGACTTATGTATGAATTTCTTATGTGCTTACACAATGTGATATTTTATTCGTAAAATAGGTATAGATGTATATGTAGTAATAAAAAAGAGACCATAAGTTTGAAAGCAAGTGAGGGGACATGGTAAGTAATAAGTGAGGACAGGATAAAGGATATGTTTTATAATGATATAATATTTCATATATATATATTAGTTTAGCCAGACGTTTTAAAAAAATGACACAAAATTGGAGACAGGTAATATAAATTTAAGCAATTTTTTACTTTAAACAGAGAAAACATAATTTAAATTATAGTTAATGATCAGAATATGACAAGAATACACTTCCAGTTTCATTTTCAGTGAAGTCCACTATAATATTCCATATTTTTCTGTTCAATTGTGTGAAAATCAGTACTATTGATCATGTGAATTAATTGCTGTCTTATTGCCTATCCTATACACCATACATAAACATTAATCAAAGTGATTAGCCACAAGATGAAGTATCTTTTCAATTTGTACAAAACACAAATTTGACTAACTTTAATATTTTTGCAAAAAATTATTAAAACATTGTAGCATGAATCTTAGAAGGTCTTATTAATAAAATCAAACCTGAGGCCAGTTATTGGGGTGAACACTGGAAGGTCAGAGAGACAGAATAAGCCACAGCTATCTCACCTCGCTGAATCCTCAGCTGGTCTTGTTTCCTCAGACTGGATGCCCCGAGCCCTCATCCAGAATGGGTCTCAGCTGAACTGCTGCTAGAAGCCTGAAAGCTTAACCAGCCACATGCTTCTCCAGGCCAAAGGCCTGCTCAGGCCAAATGCCTCGAGTTTCTGGTCCTCACGCCTCATATACTTTTCTGCTTTCTACCACCACTCCCTGAGATTAAAGGTGTGGCTTTCTGGGATTAAAGGTGTGTATCACCGTGCCTGGCCATTTCCAATGTGGCCTTGAACTCACAGAGATCCAGAGGGATTTCTGTCTCTGGAATGCTAGGATTAAAGGCGTATGCTACCACTGCCTAACCTCTATGTTTAATATTGTGGCTGTCCTGTTCTCTGACCCCAGATAAGTTTATTAGCATACACAATATTTTGGGGAACACAATACCACCACAAAACATACCTATCATTTCTAAAAAATGTAAATAAATGCAATTCCTCTTATATTAATATATATTAATCATATTTACTGAGTTTATGATGAATGAAATTAAAATTATTTCATAGTATAATATATTTGCTCAAGGGCAATTCTTTTTATACAAAGCAGAATTCTTACTATAAGCCTTTGAGTAAAGGTATACCTGATGGTCTGGTTTGTTTTAGTTTATCTGATATATTTTCTTAAATTCCCCTCCCAGATGTTCATAATGAGTTTAAGATGCACATTTAACAGTTGTATCTTACCACCTGCTCACTAGACTTCTGTCTTGCACGGATATTAGGATTTTATATGGATTCTTCATGACCTGTCACTACCGATATTGTCAATTTTTAAGCAGAAACTATCTGAGCAGGCAGGATGTTTAAATGAAGACAGAATAATGAGTTAATTTAAATTTCAGGAGGAAATAGATAAAGTAACAAATTTTCTTATGAAAAATAAGTATTACAGTTGTTTTAAAATTCACATTCTTCAATAAATCTAAGTAGATTTAAATTGTTCTATAATATATACAATTACAATCTCCTTTTAAGAGTATAATTATTTATTTGACAAAGAAATCAAAGAATAGGCTGACAGTAAATGTAGAGTCAATTAAGAAAGTGTATTTAAAACTACACTAAAATATGTAAAATAAGACAGGCTTCAATTCCTTGGTAGAGTATCAGCCTAGAATGCCAGTGCCTTTAGGTATGTCACATACACACACACACACACACACACACACACACACACACGCATGCACACACACACACACACGCACACACACACGCACACATAAATGCAACAAATTAGTAGAATTTAAATATCACAGACATGGTATAAAAATATACATATAATATACATATATTAAAATGCTCAAGGAGGTTGGAGTAAAATAGAATAATAATGTCACAGGATGAGATTCACATTAATCCTCAGGGAAACTCACATATCACCCTGATTTTCATTCATCTCATATTCTCTGTCTCCTATGTATCTTTCTTTCACACACACCCATGCACATAAACACACATGCATTTAGCTTTGACTTCAAGTGAATGACACTATCCCTAGAGACCATAAAATGGCATGTCAGAGAATATTCCTAACATTTCTGAGTCACTTTCAGGCTACCATTCAGATCATGTGAATAGAGGGACATGAACAAAGTATGAGTGTAATGCACAAAAATCATCTAGAGAATGTCATTAAAGCCTGTTTAGGGTGACGTCTGCTCTACGCTGGTTGCGTTTTTCTTGTTCTTATCATTGTTATTGTCCATTATAAAAACTGACTCTATTATTATGGGCTGTCTATAAGTTCACAAATAATTTCCACTTTCATGAAGAACAGAAGGCAAATTTCATGAAAAATATTTGGTAAAATTATTCATCTCAATCTACTTTTGTAATTGAGAAGGATAAAAATGCATTAAATATTGGGAGAGAGGGAGGGAAGGGTTAAAAGATAATAAAAAGGAGGTTCGTAATGATTATGATGGATAAAATATGATTTCTGCCTTTCCCAACAAATGCTAATTTAAATATGAGAATATACTTATAATTTTTAATTATACCATATCCTGAACATTTGACATTTAACTGACTTGGTCTTTTGTTAGATAACATATTCATAATTTAGATTCCTTTGTGTGAGCCAAAAATAGTTATCCACACACTATTCTAATTTTTTTAAGTTTAAGTGAACTGTTTGTGACATAATATTAACTCTTTAAAACTACATACTTTTAAAATATTTTTACATTTTGAATTAAGTTTCCTTAAAATTGTGCTTGTTACCCAGTTTTCTAGTAAATACAGTATTGTTGGCTACTAAAGTGAATGTATAATGTGGTTCTTATTCCGTTGAAGAGAATAACCTGAAAACAGCAGCCATAATGTTCTAATTGTATGTGTATCACATGTTAATCAGAAGATCACCATGTGGCACAAGTAGTTGTGAATCGACAGAAAAAGAAAAAGAAGCCAGCTGAGAAGGCAAATGACTTGGTAATTGGCATTAATGAATATCAAAGACTATCTCTTGTGATAACTGTTTAACCACTAAATGTATTTAAAGAGACATTATGTTCCCTGTAAACATTTTAATGGAGAAAAAAAATCTGTTGATGTGCACAGTTTCTTAGAGTTTAAGGATTATATGCTTTCAAAGAATTGATAAGACAGTCATTATAATAATAAAAAAATTAGAAAAATTAAATATTCAAAGGGAACTATAGAGGACCATTATTTACAATCAAATTTAGAATAACTTTTTCAATTATAATATATGTCTTTGTAGTCTTGCCATTAGTTTCTGATTAATGCTGCATTTCTATGAATTCACATATCTCACCACAGACCAAACATCTCTAGAAACATCAATAATGTGGTATACATTTGACTTAAAAATAAGTGTTTTTGATATTTTTGAAATCATATTCCCAAGATGGGGGCCATGACTTGGTGGGTAAGAACACTTCCTCTCCATGCATCCTGACCTGAATTCATATCCTTGGGACCCAGCATTTGGAGATTGAGCACGCTTTGATAGATCGTGGATAGAGCACACATGACCCTTGAGCTTTGCTGGCAAGCCATCCTAGCAAAAAGAGTAAGCTTCTGTTTCAGTGAGAGACATTGTCTCATGGAAAAATGGTGGGAGAGATGGAGAAAGACAAACGTTGCCCTCCTCTGGCCTCCATATAAGAATGTGGATGCTTCCAGAACACTCATGAATGCCCTCACACTAATACAGATTCATTTTTCTCTGCCATTTCAACAACTTTGACAAAAATATTAATTATCCTACTTTGAACTTCTTATTAATATCTTACTTTTGATGAGACATTTGTTTAGTCAATGAGAGCTTAATTTGCTGTTACCATCACATCGGATGAAGAATTTATCATTTACAGTGCCCTCCCCATTAACTGTGCAATGCTTCTAAACATTTCTTTCCCTGTCTTTTTCAGTCTTTACAGAATGTCTTTCATTACATTTTTTTTTGTGAATAAGTAAATTAGATTGGGTTCAATTATTCACATTTGTTTTCATTTTATGTAATTCTACATATTAGATCTGATATACATATTACAATTTATGTAGTTCTAATATTCGATCTGATATATGTCTTAAGTATTTTTTAAATTTCAGTTATCATGAATACATTCAAAATCAAAAGGCCTAGTGGGAAACTGAGCATATGCTGGTATTATAGGAAATAAATGAAAATATTGTATGATATTTATATGTACATTTGAAATAAAGTATTTATGCTACAGAAATTTTGCTGAATGTTAAACTTTTTAAATCTCCACACCATTCATTTCCTGTCCCTTTGTATCTGCCCTCTGCCCTTGCAGCACCCTCCATTAAATTTAAAGAGGAAAAAAATATCGTCATGGCAACTGTAGTGTGACACAGTGAGTCACCCAGGAATCCCTCTTGTCCGTATCTCTTTACTTGCAAGTGTTCACTGTAAAATGTCATCGGTCTGGTCTGAGGCCTCTGCTTTCTGTTACACTATCAGTGCTGGGCCCTCACTGGAAGCCCTCTTGGTTATTCTGGTGTTGGTCTGTGTTGTGAAAATCCTCCAGCTTTGGGTCTGCAGGAACGGTCCGCTTTGAGTACTCCATTAGGTCACAGATGGGGTGGATATTAGGATGGGCCAACCCATCACCCTGGTTCTGGGCCTGGGTAGTTTCTGAGTCGGTCAAACTGCCAGCTCTCCCTTGTCCTCACCACCAGGGTGAGCACTCCTGTATTGCCCTGGTGAGTTCACCTCCTACCGTAATGACCAATGACCAAGGGGCCTAGCCAGTTGTCCTACTTTCATGTCCTCAGGGTCGGATCTCCCACACTTACAACTTCAGGGCCAGCCCTTCTGTTTTGCCCGGGTGTAGAGTAGGGGCACTCTTCTGAGCTCTACAATAGATGAGGGGCAGAGCTAGCTCTCTAGCTCTTATGACCTCAGGGCCTGCTCTCCCACCTGCCTCAGGCATTGATGTTCGGTGGGGGAGGGACATTTTTCCGTAGCCCACGTTGCCACATGACAGGTGAGTAATGTGGACAGCTCTTCCATGCTCACAATATTTGGGTTGGCTAGCCCACACATCTGCCAGTTGGGTTGGCTCTATTGTGCTGACCATTTTAGGTGCAGTGTCTCCTCTCCTGAGATTTGCAGTTGGTGGCAGGCAGGGTCATCTCTCCCGCCCTTATGACCTCTTGAGGTTGTAAGCGTGGGAGAGCTGCCCCTATTACTCATCTGTCAGGTGGCAACATGGGCCAGGGAGAACTGATCCTGACTCCCCCAGCTACAATGCTCACATTCTGGAGAGCAGGCCCTGCACCTCGCAAGGGCAGCAGAATATAGTCATCCCCATGGAAAGAGGTGTGGATGAGCCAACCCTAGATTTGTGAGCATGGGAGAGCTGTCCCTGTTCCATATCTGCCATGTGGTGCCATGGGTGAGGGAGAGGTGCCCTCTTGCCTCCCACCCATCACCCTGCTTGATACAGGTGGGAGAACAGGCCCTAAGTTTGTAAACTTTTTTTTTTTCGAGACAGGGTTTCTTTGTGTAGTTTTGGTGCCTGTCCTGGATCTTGCTCTATAGACCAGGCTGGCCTCAAACTCACAGAAATCTGCCTGGCTCTGTCTCCTGAGTGCTGGGATTGAAGGTGTGTGTCACTGCAGCCTAGCAGTTGTAAACTTTTTAATCTTAAACAAATTTTGTGTCCATATTAGGTGTTTCATTTAGCAACAGGCCTCTGTTCATATTTCAATAACTGTTGAAAATATATGAAATAGTCCGTCAGGTAAAATTAAGTATATGACAAAAGATAGATTACTGAAAGGAACAATTAGACACAAACGGACTCACCTTGTAGAGTAGTGCTGCCAATATCATTTGTAGCTATCAAAATTCTCATTAAAATATTTTGGTGTACTCAGAAATGAATATAAACATTACTAATTTACCACTTGGTGTTGGATCACCAGCAGTGTTTGTCCTTAGGCAAGACTGATTCTCCCTCTCTTTGCAATCTTCATTTTCCTGGGATCTGCATCTAGAGGTCAGGCTTTGCCTTAGTTTTCTATTACTTTGAAGAGACACCGTGACAAAGGAAAAATATAGAAGAAAGAGTTTATCAGGGATTACATTTCAGAGGGTGAGTCCATCACCATCATTGTGAGTATCATGAAAATGCAGGAAGGTATGGTGTTGGAGGATTAGCTGAGAACCTATATATGATCTACAATAATAAGGCAGTGTGATAAAGTTAATTAAGACTAACATGGAATTTTGAAACCTGAAATTCCAATCCTCAGTGACATATTTCCTTCAACAAGGCCACACTTCTCCTTTACAAATAATTTCATCAAATGGGGACCATTCAAACATATGAGCCTATGTGGACCTTCTCATCCAAACTACCACATGCCTTTTGAGACTTCCCCATCAAAGTTGTTTTATTAACTACTATTGTCATTGTTTGAGACTTGTTTAGTCAGCCACGGGCAGATTCCCTATCATAAATGGAAAATGAAAACTCACAGAAGATGTCTGATTTTATGCTATTATGTTTCTACTCTCTGTCTTCCAGTATGGTCCTGGAGCCCCTGATGTAAGAGTTCTATTACAGTTATATCAATTTGCACTGAGAACCTCATAGTCAGTATTCTGTATTTCAGCTATGACTTTCTATAGTGGTCTTGACTGCTGCAAAAAGAAGATTCTTTGATAAAAAATGGGAGATATGAGTATCTGTGAGTGTAAGGATAATATATCGCAAAGATTCTAAAAGATTATACTGATGTGGGAAAGTAGAAGCTATAGCTTCTCTTCTGTTTTATGGCCTCACTAACTATGCATAGTTGGGTGGGTTTACAGTACTAGGTATGAATTTCCAACTGTTGATGCAATCTCTTAAGTCCACCTAGACAGCTATTGGTTACCACTGATGTGTAAGTATCACTATTGCACCTTTATTTATCTTTCTATGCTGATCATTATTGTGGTTCACAGGTGTCACAGCTGGCTATGACTGCTGATAACTAATTTTAATCCAACAACACAGCAATTCAAAAGCATCAAGAATATATAATATAGTTAAATATGTTGAATTTTGACACTCTCAATATTGGGTTAGGTAATTAAACTTATTGAAGTACTTTTATTTGCAATCATATAGTTAATGCTAATTACAATAAAATAATGATGACATACTTGACATCCTGGGAAATACACTTTTCCTTATTGTATACAAAAATGATTGTCCTATTTAATTCACTGCAATTAAAACATTTCTGTAGTCATGATAGAAATAGAATTTTAAATCATCATTAGAGAGGATATTATCAGTTATTATAAGAGTAAAAATTAGACATTAAAACAGACTTTGGGTCAATGAAATATTTCTTTCTCATAGCTTTGTTTACTCAAAATTCATAACAAACTCACATAATTTGTAAATATCAATCTGGAAAATGAAGTTTTATATGTTTTTGAGATATTTAACTGTTATTAAACAAAAAGGTCAAAATAATTAGTCTTAGTTTGGAATTTAGAAGTCACCAAATGAATTACTTAGCGAATAGAGCATAGATTAAAAGTTCCCAAACATTCAATAAAGAAATTATGTTAAATATAAAAATATTTGTATTATTGTACATCATCACATAAAACCTACCTTTTCATCCACTTACTTTAAAATTATATTAGGAAAACTACTTAGTAGCTCTACATGCCCCTTCTTAATAAACTGTCATAACCACAAATAATTGAATGAAATCTGGAATGATTTTTGGATCCCCTTTACAGAATTTGTATATATATAAAAATCAGATTGTAAAATATCCTCTACAAAAATCCATTTATTTCATATTAACTTACATGTAAAATTTGAATGCATTTATCTTCTTAAATTGTATATAATTAACATTAGTCATTTCACAATCAGCATTTTGTGTTTTTTGTAACATATCTGCTACAATCTGTTACTTTCTCAGCTGTTAATTAATCTTAGACCTGTGTGATGGTGACATTCCAAGTCTAAGAAATGTTCCCTCCTTTGTCTCCTACACATTGTAACATGCTGTAGGGATCTTCATTCCATTCTGTTCCTACCCAAAATTAATTTTCCAGAATTGGTCTGATAATCTCAAAAGAAAGATAAGGCTAGAGATGTAGTCCAATGATAATGAGCTTATCTAGTATGTAGGAGGTTCTGCGTTTGAACCTGACAAAGGGAGGAAGAAACAAGTACTCAGAGGGTAAAGAGGTAGAGGTGGAAAGAAGACAGAGAGAGAGAGAGACAGAGAGAGAGAGAGAGAGAGAGAGAGAGAGAGAGGCAGACAGACAGCAGATTGTAAGACAGAGACAGAGACAGACAGACAGAAACAGAGACAGACAGACAGAGAGAAGAAAGAGAGAATCATGTTCTTCCATTTTCTTACGTTCCAAACAATACCCATGGTGATTATTTTCTCACACTGTGCTTCATGAGTCTTCTCACAATGATGTCAAATTTCTCTCTCCTAACTCCTCTGTGAGATATCATCAGCTATGTTGGACATTTTGTTTTCTTTATTGACTGTATGTGCCATTGAACTGATTTCATCATGGTCTTGCTCACCATGGCACAAAGTTTGTGTGTTTTTCTCCCAGGTACTCACAGCATCTCTTGTAGAACAAGGTACATAAGCAGCTTTTCTTTCATAAGGAATTGTTCTGTCATTTCATACACTATTCTTAGTGTAGTAAATGCAACCCTTGAGTGAAATGCAACCCCTTGGTGAAAATGATTAGAGAAGAAGGGTTAGTTTCTTACTCTAGTAGTATACCATTTCATAAACACTAGGTACTCTATTTCTCCTCACTATGGGAGTACAGGACTATTACAATAGTCATTAGCTGGGAGTTTTTGTCTATTTTATTCATTCTAAATATGGTAGAGGGAAAATAGCTCATTTTTTTTAGAATTAAATAGCTTAAGATGATATTTTCTCTTATTAAGTATCTTAAAACAGTCTTGTAGTTACCCAACCTCAAAATAGTAAACAGGAAGGTATAACAAAATGAAGAAAGAAAACAGAAAGAAAAGGATATATAACTCCAGAGTATATTCAGATCTCTGAAATGTTGTTTGCCTGAGTAATGGTTGAAAACACAGATGTCATAAGAAGTACATAACATGATATTGCCACATTTGCAAATAAATTTCCCTAAGATAAAATGACGGGTCCACAGGAATGGCTTCAGTCAAACCAGAATGAAACAGTTCTATGGGTGTTAGTTCTATGTTTTATTTTTTCAATGGGCAGATATATGTCCTCGTATTGTATGTTGCTAACTAAAATAGAAGAAAATGAAACAATAAATAAGGAATTTAATCTCAACTTCTTAAACTCAAACTTTTCAGTACTCTAGTTGTTATCATTTAAAGTCTACTTAACTGTTGTCCTGTCTTAACACAAAGAAATAAATACATGAATTTACTTTTACCACATGACTATATCTTTTGTAATTAAAATTAAGGTCATCATTATCATATTCAAAGTAATTTATTGTTATGATAAATTCATACTTCATTACACAAAAATGTGTGGGTCAATTAGTTATTACTCATCTCTCTTTAAAAAGTAACATAACCATTTGAAATCAGATATGGTGGTGCAGACCTGTGATATCATCACTTAGCATGCAGGAAGATTGAAAGCCCCAGGCCAGCATGAGTTAAATAAATAGACTCTATCTCTTAGGTACAAAGGCTAAGAGTGTAGTTCATAGACCGGGCACTTGTCTATATTACATTTCAAAAAATGAGTTTTACATTTTCTTATTGAAGATAATGGTAAATATGAACATGCCTAACTTTAAGAAAATAAATACTAATTATTCAATATTTTAATTTGTCTAATCTTCCTCAAAGATTTAACATAGAGTGGATAGATGAAGGACAGACTCCAGGCTGAGTTCATTTTGAGAAATGTCCTAATTATAATGCTGATGCCAATCAACCCTCATTTGAATGGAATTTAGTTAATCCAGATTGCAGTGGTAATTAAGTCCCTTGTTAACACTTATTGAGCATACAGAAGTGTCACCTTCCCAAGATAAACAAAGTATAATTGGGGTCACAAAAATCACCATGAAAACTAAAATATGAGTGTGTGAACATATACAGAATTTAGAATTGAAAACTATGTAGTAAGTTCAACTGAATACAAATAGCTTACATTGTGTACTGAATTTGAAAGTTATCTAATTTCATGGAATTATGAATGAATTTGACCCACACTGTGGCATACATTTACACACAAAAGATGATGATCTAGTCCTCCACAGTGAAGCTCATTGAAGGTGTAATGCCTTTAGAAATGGCCATCATAGATGGAGAGTATAAGTTTACAGTTCCAAAATGGTATTGACCACAAGACCAGCTTTCTTCTAAACTATGAACTGCTTCTAAATAATTTTCCTAATTCCGTATCATGGTCTAAGGCTAAAACATTGTTGCCTAGTTGTTGTGAGGATGTCTGTTCTCTTAAAAGATTCATAATCAATCTAAATTAATGTCAAAATAAGAATGCACCATGATTACACATTCAGGTTTCTACTTTCATGTTTTATATTAAAGATCATTGAAAAATTAGATATAAATGATAATATTTGACACAAAATCCAAAGAAATTATTTTTTGAGAAGAAATTATCTTTTTAAACTCTTTCTTTCTATGGAGACACTTACCTAAAGACATTATTTACATGTACAAAACTTTGTGGGTTATTCTTCATACTTTTTAAATATTTTATCACATTAACTCAATTGTCTGCTGTATTACTCTCAAACTGTAGAGATGCTTCTTGTTGGTAGAGTTTTCCTACCTGGCCCACAGTCAGGATAAATCTCTTTCACCTGCCAGTTCCACAGCCGCTCAGACCCAACCAAGTAAACACAGAGACTTATATTGCTTACAAACTGTATGGCCGTGGCAGGCTTCTTGCTAATTGTCCTTATATCTTAAATTAATCCATTTCTATAAATCTATACCTTGCCACATGGCTCGTGGCTTACCGGCATCTTTACATGTTGCTTGTCCTGGCGGCGGCTGGTGGCGGCTGGTGGCGGCTGGCGGCGGCTGGCGGCGGCTGGCGGCGGCTGGCGGCAGCTGGCAGTGTCTCCTTCCACCTTCCTGCTCTTTTTATTCTCTCTGTTAGTCCTGCCTATACTTCCTGCCTAGCCACTGGCCAATCAGTGTTTTATTAGCAACACATTTACCATACAGAACATCCCACAGCAGCTTCTGTTTAAACCATACAGTTGCCATTTCTTCATAAGTACATATTTATGTATATTTACTCTTTTAAAGTGTTTATGTGCATTGCTTGTTAGTATATAAGGTTGTGTTTGTGGGAATGTGCATCACTGTGGGCATTTATGGATGCCTGAGTTCAAGGTTCAGTATATTTCTTTATTGCTGTCCACTTTATCATTATTTGTAATGCATTGCTTCTTCATGAGCCTAGAAATCTCACTGTTTCAGCTCAATGAGCTGATGAACATGTTCCCAATATCTCCCTGTTTCTGTCCCCTCTCCATCCCTGAAAGCAAAACTACGGGCTGCACTCAGATCAGCACACAGATGTTCTTCCTGCCTGGTAGCAAGCTCTTTACTATGTTTGGTACCATGGTAACATGGCCATTGTCACCCAGCTGTACATCAACTGGAATTTTTTTCTGAATTTTTTAAAAATATATTCTCATTGTATGTAATTATGGATCTTCCAAAGACAACTTTGTACAAGTTTAATATGTACTTGTATTGTCTTCATAATTAAGGAATAAGAAATGAGGCTGCATATATTTTGAGTGGGAAAGGTTTTTTTTTGTTGGTTAGTAGTTAGGAAAATGAAAATCACTTTCTTGACTATTGGATGATGAGTGATTCTAGTCATATGATAAAGAATATGAGGGATGGAATAAATTAATAAAACCAGAATATTCATGTATTTTCTATGAGTAGGCTTATTTACTCTTCTTCATCATTATCATAACAACTGTTACCAGTCATGGCCTTGAACTAAATGTCACTTATCATGCAGATGGGATTATAGTGATATCAGAGGTATCCTGCCTGTCAGCCTGACATCCACCTTAGATCTAAATGGCTACCTCATTGAAGCAAGACTTTCGGCTTTCAGGTATCCTGTCCCTTAAATAAGAAATATGAAAGCACTCTGGATAAAATTTTTGTACCCTTAGTTATTCTTTCTTGGAAATTTCATCACATACTCAGTACAAGTGTGTCTTTGAGTTGTTTTCATATTCCTTCAAGTTTTAAATGAGATTGGTGAAATAGTAGCTGATGGATTAGTGCAGCAAGAGGTAATGTCCATTTCTTGCTGGACAAAATAACAGCTGTTGCCTCTACCATAGGTAAAAGACACTTCTGGCATTGATAATCAATCTAAACAGTAAACATTCTATTATGTGACAGTAATTAGTTTAATGAGTGTTATTAATGGGTTATAGCCACTATCACTCAGCATGGTTCCTTTCAAGTTCTTAATATGGAAATCTTATTTTTATACTTTCCTTTAAACAACTTACTATTACAAATAGAATTTGTCTTTTTTGTCACTGTCTTTATAATTTCTCCATGATATTAAGATGAAGAATTGGTTGAGAGAGATCTGTACTGTAGAAAGAGATGCAAGTAAAATAGGAAAGCAAGGTAAAGAGCACAATGTTCTTTCTACATTTGACGATTTATACAAATGCACATAGAATGAAATGGAGAAAACCTTACAATTAGATAGTGTAGTCAAGCTGGAAAATGAGATTTTATATGATATATTTATACTTTGACTTAAGCAATGATCATTAATTCTGTATAAATGTCAATGTAATAATTTCTAATGATATTCTGCTATACTCATAGATTGGTGCCCAGCCCAATTGTCACCCGAGAAGCTTCATCCAGCAACTGATGGAAACATATACAGACCCATAGCTAAACTTTAGGCTACTTCAGGGAATCCTGCAGAAGAGGGGGAGGAAGGATTGTAGGAACTAGAGGGGTCAAGGACACCACAAGAAAATTCACAAAAATCAACTAATGTGGGTTCATAGGGGCTCACAGACACTGAACCAACAACCACATATCTGCATGGGACTGACCTATGCATTCTTCATATATGTTGTAGTTTCGTAGCTTGGTCCTATTGTGGGACTCCTAACAATGGGAACAAGGGCTATCTCTGACTGTTTTACTGGCTTTTGGGACCCTACTCCTCATACTGGGTCTCCTTGTCCAGCTGTAGTACATAGGAAGGTGGTTAATCTTGCTGCAATTTGATATGCCATGTTGTGTTGATACTCATGAGAGAGACCTGCCTTTTCCTAAACAGAAATGGAGGAGGAGTGGATCATGCGTGGGAACAGAGGGAAGTGGAAGTGGGAGTTTGGAAGGAGAAGAGGGAGAGGAAATTGTGGCCAGGATATAAAATAAATAAGTAAATAAATTTATTAAGAAAAACAAATGTTTATAGACTAAGAAACAAGTACTTTACAAAATGAATTTCTTAACTCATATCTAAACATTAATAACAATCATACCATGCTATAAAACTTGCTTAAATTAATAAAGAAACCAGAAACAGGGATGCTATTGAATTCATTTGGCTCTTACTAGTTTGTATAGATTTGAATGAATCTTCAAGAGTAAGAGTTCTCAACCTGTGGACCTCGACCCTATGGTTGTTGAACAACTCTTTCACCGGTGTCACATATCAGATATTCTATATGTTGCATATTATATATTTATATTATAATTTATAACAGTGGCTAAATTAGAGTTATGAAGTAACAACAAAATAATTTATAGTTGAGGGTTACCATAACATGAGGAACTATATTGAAGGGCTGCTGTATTGGAGAAAGGTTGAATACCACTGCCCTAGAGGGTGATGTGCTATATGTTTGTTTCCCAGTATAATACTATGAGAACTGATGGAATATTTAAGTGGGAACAGTATGAAGTCCTTAGGTTGTACTACAAGTGCTTCCTCAATGGCAACACTATTTTCCTGAGAAGATTATCTGGATAGGAAATGTAAAATTAAAATAAACCTTTGAATTGTTCTCTGGCTTTCTGTTCCTGTGCTGTGGTCTTTTCATGAAACAAGAACTTCTGCCATGATCTGACAAAAACAAGTGTTTTCCCAGCAGCCCTGCTTTGGGATAGTTCCAATACCATAGTCTTACAAATCCAATGACGTATCTCATTAAACACCATCTCCTTTTCTTATATACTTACTCATTTTATGCTTTTCATTTTACCACCAGAACTTAGTATAAAATAATTTCCCATGAAGATTGGGACTTTAATAAGAAAGTTGATACTTCAGATTTAATTTGTAACACCTGGATTTTACAGTATATGAAACACATATGATATAATGATACCAGAAGAAAAAATAAAGAGTGAAAATCAAAACATGCATGTTTGATGCATTGGAAAGTAACACTACTTGAAATATTTAATGTGTCACAGTAAGTCGTTATTACCTGAGTCTTTCAAAATTTACTAAAGAAGCAAGAAAAGGTAAGTGGTTATGGATGAGTAATTTTATGAGTACATTCCATTATTATCATTTTTCCATTATAACAATAATATCCCCTATAGTAACTGAATATCTAATTCCTAGAGGGTTGTTTTGGTTCACTTGTGTTACAGAAACAGAATGTTTGAGACTGTACTTCATAAACAATAGAAATTTATTTCTCCCAATTCTTGGTCTAACGCCAGGATACCTCTCTCCCCTTTGCTTTCAAGACAGTGCCTTGAACTACCAATGGAAATTCTATAGTTAACTCAATCCAGTTGTGAGGGCAGGGTCCTGATAATCAAAACACCTCTCCAAAATCAACATTTATGTTTCCCACACAAAAAGGTTTAAGCAATATTAGACATATTCATCATTAAATGTGACATTATAAACATCTCTTTTGCCTTCAAAATGACAATAGTTTTATGCACATTTCCAAACTTGTTTGCAAACTTTGTGATAACCTCAGATAAATAATATAAATCATCATATAAAACATAGGAAGCAAGTGAAACAGTACTAATGGTTGGTTGCCATAGAAATCAGTTAAGCAAGGACGGAAATACTAGAAATATTGAATTCATAAATAATATTATGCTATTTTTACTTTCAATCTAGAATTGAAAATTATGAAAAGAATATGCTTATATGAATAAAAGAGTACTTAAAAGAAAAATATTAAGAAAATGAACCCATATTCTAAATAAAATGACTTCTTCAAGTTTAAAAAAAACAACACATCAATGACATAAAAAATATCTATACATCTGACAAAGGATTAATCTGTTTTTTTTTTAATTTTTAAAATTGCTTTTAATTCATTTTATATATCAACCAGAGATCCCCCTCTCATCCCTCCTCCTGCTCCCCACGTGCTTTGAGAGCTGTTGGCTGGCTGCAGGCCTGATAGCAAGAGAGCTACAGAGGGAGGTGGCCCTTGATGTGCCCCTCTCTCCTTCTCTTCCAGGAAAATAGGGGAGATTAGTAGACAGAAAAAAATAACATTTCCACAGACAATCCAAGTACCTGCACATCAGCACTGAGAGGATGGCCTCACTTGCAGCTAGCTAACACAGTCTAACAGATGGCCTCTCTTGACTGTGCAAGCCCCACCTGGCAGGAGCTACCTGTTTATATCAGTTCAGTCAGGGGGTCCCATTCACCTTAAACACATGCAAAAGAACAGTAACATAGTAACAGTCAGAACAGAGACCAAGGCAAAGATAAAGACATCAGTTGGCCTGCATGACCCACTCAGCGACCCACTCAGCCTCTCTAGAGGAACCAGGGGAATCCAATCCTCAACAGAAGGGTCTCCTGACCCACCAGAAGAGCCCTGGGACATCTCCCAGGGCCTCAACCTATGATCCACCAGTGTGTCTACCCATAGATCTTAGGCAGGCTTCACAGACAGAGCTCCCATTGCCACAAATGGCCAGAAACAGAAACCAGAAACCAAAAAAAGCTTGCCAGGCAAATCCGATGTTACCTAACAGGAGCCATAAGACTCAATGGAGGGTGGTCGTGGTAGGATTGGGAATCTCGGTGAGACCTCCAATGTTGTACCCAGAGTCCACCAAAGACCACGAAGAGACCAAATCCTATGCAAAACAAAGAGTCTTCGTATCGTTAGGAGTCAATAGGGGATTCTCAGTCCATCTGACATAGCAGCAGAGCAGGAAAGACCCTGAGTAGTGATGGGGAAGAGTTTTTAAAGCAAGGGGGCTTTGGGGATGCAGACTTCATAGGAACAGACTTAGGACTGGTTTATTCAAGTGGCAATCATGTTAGTAACATTTAATTGCCTAGGGGCAGTTGGGGGTTACAGTTATCCATTTTTAGGCAGGCCTGGACAATTCTCAGGCTTTGTCCTTGAGTTGCCATGGATGCTGGCTTGCCCAGAACATACTGACTATGGGGGTTGACTCATTGGTCCAGGCTCTGTCCTTGGGCTGCCATGATGTACGGACTGTGGAGGCTGACTCAGTGGCCCAGGCTCTGTCCTTGACTCGTGTATGTATCTCTAAATTGGTGAGGGGTCCCAAACAATAAACAATTGACTGACCCTTGAGCTGTCAGAGTATGTGCAGAAAGGGAGCTACTGCAAGGACTGTCTTTTGTTCACAGCCCTCCCAGAGACTGCTTGCTCAAGTCTCAGGAAACTGAAATTGAAGCCTGATCTCTGAGAGAAGACTAAGCAGCCTGTTATGGTATCTGCTTGGTCCTTTCAGTACATATTGATACAAAGTTATAATATTAATATCCATGTGTCCATAAATATGAAAAATAATAAAATTTAATCATTCAAACTATGATAATCAGTGGTTCAGAATAAATGTGTTTATACAAAATTTTTGATATATGCAAAGTATCTGTTTGTATAAGTCATTGAATAGAGGTTTCTTAACTTGAAATTTTATAGAAAAGACATGTGTTCCATTACTGTTTCTTCTGAAATAAGGAAGCAGACTAAATATTTAACTATTTTCAAAATGAACACTTTTGTTCCATACATGGTGCTCTGTCATAGGTAATGCTATAACCATCCTGTCTATGATTTGCAAATCTAACAGGAAAAATAATACCACTGAACAGCCCTTTAAATATCTAACCTGACAGAATCACCTGTACCTATCAAAGGCATCCTTTTTCCGTCTTGTGTCTCTCTTCTCTGAAATATTCTCACTTTGGAAATATCTTTATGTAAAAATACCACCAAGCATTTGAAAATGTAAGTCTACCTCACAGAATGTAAAGAAGACTTGGCTACCTAAGTGAAGACAGCAACAGGAATGCAGAGTCAACAATGAATTCTCATGATAAGATTAGGAACAATTAAATAGTTTTCAAAGATGTCCTCCCTCTCTTAGATTTTAAGTTACATATGAAATTCATAATTCACTCTTGTAACATGAATCAACAGTGATGAGGTACACACTGATTAGCATATTTTAAACTTATCATTATATGAATTTATTTGTAATGAATTCAAAGACTGTAGTAAAGTTAAAAATTATAGGCAATGTTTCCACGTGAATAACAGGCAGTTAAGTGTTGCACTGTTTCCTTATCATTAGCATATAAATTTCAGAGTTCATATGAAAATTAAGAAAAGATCTATAAGTTACAATTTAATCAATAAACATTGAGCAGAACAAACCTTAAAAATTTTGCTGGAAAATTATACAAATTATGCATTGTAAAATACCAACTAATACTTTATAAAAAAGTACATAAATGGTGTTTTGTTATTTCCGTGATTGCTATTCACTTTGTTTCATTTAAATCACAATTTGAAATTACTGTGTGTTTTATTTCCCTAGGATAAAAAAAGAGATAAAATAAGTCATGTAGGTTTTGGAACCTATAACTCCGAGTTTGTAAAATTTTCCAGTTCATTACAGTAGTTCAAACAACACTGTATTTGAATAATCATTTAAAAACATATTTGAAACTGTAACCTGGCTGGTTGATAAAAGGACCAAAGGTTACCTCCTGTTGAATTCCAATAGGTACTTACTAATAGGAATTGCTATCACATCATTAAACATACATCCATCAGATTATACATATATACATTAAATTTAGAATGATTCTTAGAGAAATAAAAATGAAGAAATTACTAAGAAATTTTTTATTCATTTTACATACAAACCAAAGTATGCCCTCTCTTCCCTTCTGTCACTCTCAGCCAGCCTTCCTCCCCTAACACATCCCACATCACCTTCTCCAAAATGGTAAGGACTCCTTTACCATTGGGAGACAGCAAAGCCTGGTACATTCAGTTTAGGGAGGTTTAAGACCCTCCCTTTGCATCAAGGCTGTTCATGGTATCCCACCATAGGTAATGGGTTCCAAAAAGCCAGATCATGCACCAGGGGTAGATCCTGATCCTAATGCCAGAGCCCCCTTAATGAGACAAACAGACTGTCGCCTTGTGCAGAGAGCCTAATCCAGTCCCAAGCAGGTTCCACAGCTGTTGGTCTAAAATTCATGAGTTCCACCTATCTTGGTTCAATTGTCTCTGTAGATTTCCCCATCATGATCTTGATGCCCATTTCTCATAAAAATCCCTCTTCCCTCTCTTTGACTAGACTCCTGGAGTTTGGTTTGGTGCTTGCCTGTGGATCTCTGCATCTACTTCCATAAGTTACTGGATGAAGGCTCTATGATGACAGAGTATTCACCAATCTGATTACCAGGAAAATGAGAATCAAAATGACTCTGAGATAACATCTTACACCTCAGAATGGCTAAGATCAAAAACACTGATGACAGCTTATGTTGGAGATGATGTGGAGCAAGGGGAACATTCCTCCACTGTTGCTGGGAATGCAAACTTGTACAGCCACTTTGGAAATCAGTATGGTGGTTTCTCAGACAATTCAGAATCAATATCCCTCAAGACCCAATGATACCACTCTTGGGCATATACCCAAGGAATACTCAATTATACAAGGACACTTGCTCAACTATGTTCACATAGCATTATTTGAAATCACTTTCTTTTTATTCATATGTTCCCTTATTTGAAGGTGTGTGGTCTATGAATTTTAGACACTGGGGTGTGCTATGCATTGAACCATAACCTTTTTGATGCCCTGGCAGATTTAATCACAAGTTGTAATAGTAGGGTACTTGATTATTTGGAAATCATGGTATTAAATTACAAGAAGCTAAGTATTTCAACATGACTTTTACATATCTTTCTTACATTTTTAATATTGAATTATACCTTGTTTCTCCATCATAGTGTAGCTCATAAAATCACTGAAAGAGTAACTTTATCTTTTTGCTGCTTGCTATCATAAAGTATGTTTCAAGCCAGGCAGTGGTGGCACACGCCTTTAATCCCAGCACTCGGGAGGCAGAGGCAGGAGGACCTCTGTGAGTTCAAGGTCAGCCTATGCCACAGAGTGAGTTCCAGGACAGGCTCCAAAGCTACACAGAGAAATCTTGTCTCACAATAAAAAGCATGTTTCAAGATCATTGGATCACATTTACTTTTTGTAAAATATTTATGTATGGATACTGATCTTACATTTGTATTAATACTCAATCTCTTTAATTCTAGAAATAACTACACTATTGCTTTTTATAGTAAAATCTAGTCACATTTAAATGATTTTTTTACTGTACAATATTTGTTCTCTTTCTAGATAATGGTTTTTTGATGATTCTCGATGATTCTCACTCTTTGATTTCTTTCTTTTTGGAACTCAAGTAAAGATCACATAAACAATACTATTCTCTTGCTCAGGCGGAATTAGCAAAGAGATCATATTTCTTTATCCCCACAAACTAATCCAATTGATAAATTTTTCTTCTGATTATATTCAGTGAGATATTTGGGAAAATATAAGGAACCAAACATTGAAATCTTTTAATTGGAGAAAGGCCTAAAGATCAATGAATATATGCACCTTTATATCTTTCCTCATTCTATGGGAGAGTGGATTAACTAATGGGAAAATAATTTGTGGCATAATTTTGGGTGTATTGGACTTCTTACTTTAACAAGCAATGACACGTATTATGATATGAAAAGCCTTCTAGGAAACTGAGGTCATTCTCTCCATGGTCCCCTGAAATGGTCATTCACATTCATACTTAGTTATTTCCAATGCTTATATCATATACTGTTTAACCATTAATGTTTCTGAGGTAGTTATTATCATGCATAACACATATAAGTACCTATAATTATCATTTTATATGTATTAAGAAAATCCTAAATTACACACTCAAATACAAGGATAATCTGAAATTAAGATGAAATGAAAGACAATTTACTTTATTTCAAATAGATAATTCATGGCAAACAAAATATAATATCTATAATTCAATTATATTCTATTTCTAAATCATGTGATCTAATATACTCATCAATAAAAGTAATTACTTCAGTATTTGAAACTTAAGTTTTAGTAGTAAATAATAAACTCTTGATTTGTTATGCATTACAATCTATTTTATTGTGTTGTTATTTTAATATAAATATTATTATTAAAACCCTTAAAATGAAACAATGGAACAGAGAAAGATGGCTTAATATTTGTAGTTGCTTTCTGCTATGCCTGATTACCTTAGTTCAATACCTGGGGTCCACATGGTGTGGGGAGAGGGTTACTACCTACAGTCCATCTGCTGACCACTACATGCATGCATAGATAATTTGTGAAATGTTATCAGATGTAGCAGGAATCTTACAAAGTTCTTATTAATAAGATCAAACCTGAGCCAGATATTGGGGTGAACACTGGAAGGTCAGAGAGACAGAATAAGCCACAGCTACCTGACCTCGCCGGATCCCCAGCTGGTCTTGTTTCCTCAGACTGGAGGCCTCTGAGTCCTCATCAAGAATGGGTCTCAGCTGAACTGCTGCTAGAAGCCTGAAAGCTTAACCAGCCAAATGCTTAACCAGCCAAATGCCTCTAGTTTCTGGTCCTCACGCCTTATATACCTTTCTGCTTTCTACCACTACTCCCTGGGATTAAAGGCTTACTTTCTGGGATTAAAGGCGTGTGTCACCATGCCTGGCCATTTCCAATGTGGCCTTGAACTCACAGAGATCATGAGGGATTTCTGTCTCTGGAATGCTAGGATTAAAGGCGTGTGCTACCACTGCCTATCCTCATGTTTAATATTGTGGCTGTTCTGTTCTCTGAACCCAGATAAGTTCATTAGCATACACAGTATTTTGGGGAACACAATACCACCACAATCAGAAGTTTGGTTTTACATTTTAAAATATACTTGAAATTTTCATATGTTAATAAATGCATTATTTACAATTACTAAATGCTCACCAAAATGAGCTAAGATAATTTTCAAATCAAATATTGAAAAGCAAAATTTTGTTACTAAAAAATTTAATTTAATCATAATCACAGATAACATATTTTCTCTTAATAAATTTCATGACATTCTTCTATTTATTTAAATATCAACATGTTGTGTGTGTCTTTACCTGTTTATATCTCAGACTCCATGGATTTATCCCATTACTGTTTTTCTACATATTCCAGTATTACAATGATCTAATGACTTAATCTGCACATGTATGTGTGTACCACAAGCACATATGAAATATCAAACCACCAACAAGACACTATTTTCGAGAAAACAAGTTTTTATTTTTCATTAATTTTATATCTTTACATTAGGTAACATGATCAAATTTATAAATTTTAATTCCTATTGATCATTTCTTTGATTCACACATGAATGTCATTTGTTTCAGTATTTGTAGAACTAATATTTTCTCTATCTGTTAAGTTTGAGCTACATTGTTTTGTTAAGATATCTGATAAAATAGGTGCAAGGCAATCACAACTAATAGGATTGAAATCAAATTGCAAGTTTTAGTTATCATTACCAACCTGTCTTGTTCATGCAAATGTTGAGAACATTGAATTTAGAAATGGAAATTTCTTGAATCAAGCCTATTTGAAATGTCATTTTTAATCTCTCTCTCCCAAGTCTTCATGAAAGTTGGTCCTCTTGGTTACTGTTATGCCTGAAAGAAACATACTGCATTGCTTCTCCTGCTATTATTCAATTTCAGTTACATGTGTCATGACCCTTTTACTGATTTAATAATAGCCAAGGGCAAATATTAGTCAGCTATAGTAATAACTATAAGGTCCTACTTTATGAAAAATACGCAATGTCTTACATTTCATGTAAATGGTATGAATGCAATATGCTAAATTTCCTTTAATCTCTAAATTAAATAAAACTTTTATTTGTTCATGTAGAGGAAAATTAAGATATACAAAAAAATAACCCTTTGATTAAGCAATTCCACTCAATATAGGAACAAGACAAGTTTGTCCACTCTTTCTATACCTATTTGATATAGTACTTGAAGTTTCAGCTAGAGCAATAAGATAGAGATCAAGGGTATGCAAGTTGGAAAAGAAGTCAAAGTATTACTATTGGCATACTAAGTGATAATATAATAGGTATCCATTGAAACTCTACCAGGGCAGCCCTATAGCTGACAGACGCTTTCAGCATAGTGGTTAGAAACAAGATTAACTTAAAAAAAATTACTAGCCCTCTTATATACAGATGACAAGACTCAGAAAAGAATCAGAGGAACACCTTTCACAGTGGCCTCAAATAATATAAAATATCTTGGAGTAATTCTAAAGAAACAAGTGAAAGACTTGTATGATAAAAAATTAAGTTTTTGAAGAAAGTAACTGAAGAATATATCAGAAGATGTAAAGATTTACTGTGCTCATGGAACAGTAGGTAAACATACTACAAAGGGTCATCCCACCAAAAGCAATCTACAGATTCAATGCAATCCCCATCAAAATTCCAACAAAATTATTTATAGTCCTTAACAGGACAATTCTCAGTTGCATATTTGCCTTAGTTAGGGTTTCAATTATGCTGAAAAGACACCGTGAACTGGGCAACTCCTATAAAAGAAAACTTTTTTGAGGTGAGAGCTTAGAATCCAGAGGTTCAGTTCATTATCATCATGGTGAGAAACGATGGTGGAGGGCATGGAGATGTTCAGGAAGACATGGTCTGACTCCATCTTGATCAGAAGGCAAGAGGAAGTGGTTTCAGACACTAGTTGGTATTTTGAGCACATATGAGACTTCAAAGCCCACCTCCACAGTGACTCATGTCCTCTAACATGACCACACCTATTCCAACAAAGCTACACTTCGTAATAGTGCAATTCCCTATGAGCTTATGGGGACCAATTACATTCAAACTATCACAATATGGAAAATTTTTTAAAAAATCCATGATAGAAAGCTCCCTTCTTCTATGTGTAGGAAAAAAATTATGAGCTCACTTCTGGATGTTCAAAACATACCAATCACTGAACTCAAAAACCCGTGAATCCTTGAGTTCAAATTTCCACCAATCTCTGGACTCATCCCAAGCTCAGGACTTGAAATCTCATCAATCCCACCCTGGAATTCTCCATTCTGCATAGCTCATTCCCCTAAAACCGGTTATAATTCTCCTCTCTCTCACTTAAAGTAGAGGCAGCCAACCTTATGTCTTTTTTCCCAATTAATCTCTTATATGAGGTATGTGGTGTGGTGTGACTGTGTGGTAATCCTTGGTTTCCAGCAGGATATCTTTCCTCCAACACTTGCATTGGGGAAATCCTTTTCCTCTTTGCTACTACACTTCCATTGGGGAAATCCTTCCCCTCAAAGCTGTAAAAATTACACCATGTCCTTTACATAGGCTACCAGCAGAAGGTGTGGCACAGGTTAAATGTTGATCTCACCTCAAACATCTGGAATAAAGTGTATCTCCCCACCTCAAATTATTTAATTAAGAAAAACGTCCCTCACAGGTGTACCTATTCATTTTATTTTACTTGATTTCAGATGTAGTCAATTAGAAAGCTAAGCATAGTCATCACAAAATCCATGACCAGTCAATTATTCTACTTTTCCAGGTTTTCACTCCTTTCATTTAAATTCCAAATATTTTGTTATAATTTTCACTTTTTCTCATTATGTGAATGCCGAACAATTTCAATATTTTGCTTTTAATTTGAAAGAATTCTCTTACTTTTCTAATCACAATGTTCATTAATAGCACACAGACATACAGGGCAGTTTTATATGTTGCGTTTGCATGTCTTACTGAATTCATGTGTTCTTTCTCTCTCTTGAAGTGCAATCCTAATTAGTCTTAACAATAAAAACCTAGAGTCAGATATCAAGGGTAAAAAAGCTAAATGGTCAGAGAAATAGAGCAGCAGCACTAAAATCTTCTTACATCTATGAATCCTCAGACTGAATGGACATGGACAGCCAAAATCCTGTCTCCATCTGCCTTATATTCCTGTCTCCACCTCCCTAGTGTTGAGATTCGTGCACTACCACCACCACCCAGCTTTATTTCTCTTTTAGACTGGTTCATTCTCATGTAGCCCAGTGGGGCTTGAATTTCTAATCTTCCTGCTTCCTCCTCCCAAGTGCTGGAATTAAAGATGTATGCCACCACTGCCTGGCCTCTGTGGTTAACTAGTGGCCAGCTCCACCCTCTGATCTCCAGGCAACCTTTATTTGTCAGAACACAAATAAAATGTCACACATTTCCCAATTTTTGTCTAAATAAAAAACAAAGGTTTTAAGTAACATAGCAAAACTGTATACAATAAGTACAATAACCATATACAAATATATACAGGCAATAATTACATTAACAATGTTTAGTCCATTAGCATTTGACAAATTCAGAAAACATGATCCATTATCTATACTATTTTGGTGAGTCAAAAATGTTGTATCTAATTCACCTTCTATGCTAACTTGCATTATCAATCCAAAACTATCTTTTGATGGCTCTCAACCTTATATACTTTACATCTCTTTAGTGAGTTCCTTTCTGAGTCTGGTAAGAAGGAAAACTATAACTATAAAGTCTTCAACTTCATCAGAGACCTGAGAAGGATATAATATTACCTAATTAAACAGGAACTGCAAAAAAGCAGCTTCCAAAAAATCTGAGAAATGACAGAAACAGTTGGCTGCCTGGACAGTGACCCAAGTTTCCCCTGTAATATTGGGGCATCCATCCTCAGTCTATAGGCCTAGAGTATCTGACAGACTTATCTGTAAAGCAGTTCTGAAGGACTGTAGCACTTTGACTTGGTAAAGTTCTGTAGTAACTTTCTTTTCTGTCCTGCTTGTCCAATTTGGACAGCATACTATCATCAATTGAGTTAAGGACAATTTCTTGCCCAACAACTAACTTTTGCCACAAACAAATAAATGTATGGAGTTTTTTTGATTCCCACCATCTTCTTTGAAGTAGACTGGTGCTGCTGCCAGGAGCAGACATGTGTCACTGTCATAAAAATTAGATACTTATGTTATTAAATCATCTTAAATGCTATATTCTGTAGATCTCTGAAGTATTTGAAGACCACTTGCCTGTCTAAAATACATGTTTGGCTTTGAAAACATACCTAACATGACTACAAGTTTGATTATAATAGGTGACTAACTACTAACGTGCATTTCTTTATTACCCTAAATAGTTTATAATAATAACTTTCAGGGACTAGAAATTTATATTACATTGTTAGATCAGCTGTATAGGTACAATACTTTGACCAAGAGTAGAAACATAAGTACAATATGTCCTAACCAAAATAACCTTAAATTTGCATCAATATACAAAAATCCATATCAATGTAAAATATTTAAAACTAGCAGCTGCTTTTTAGGTTTAAAAGTAGATTTAATAATCTACCTTTTTATCCTATAATTTCTATAACATATGTATAGCATAATAAAAATAACCTCAAATTTGTATCAATATACAAAAATCCAAGCCAATGTACAATATTTAAAATTAGTAATTGCTTTTTAAAAGTAGATTCAATAATCTACCTTTTTTATTCTATTTTTATAACCCCCCTTTTCTTTTTAGAATAAGATCCCTTAATCTTATCTTCTTTGTTCAGCTTTTTTCCTGACTATTACAGATAACAACTTGTAACCAACTACCCTAAATAGTGACAAATATCCATAACCCACTGAATGACCAAAAACCACCCACCCTACCTTTTGGGAATGTGGGCATCATGTTTCTAAAATTACTTCCTGCTTTCTTGTGGGGAAGGGGGCAATATCATCTTTAAGGGACCCTGAAAAAAATGAGATAATTAATAAGTCCTAGGAGAGCTAGTTATATCATTTGTTGTCCAGTCTCTGTGTAATGGGGAAATGTAGGGCTTGTCTCAAGTCGTGGCTAGAGCAGTCTGTGAGTCCAGATCATCTCAGGTAGCCACCTTGAAACTGTGTTAAAGAGTTTGTAGTCCAAAGCTGATCCTTAGGTGGTGTTTGTCAGCTTAGTGGTATTACTATAGTTCAGGTGTAATGGTTATTGTGGGGCTCCACCATCTATTTGGAGATTTCAGAGATCACTGCTAGAAAAGTTTATCTTTCACTGTTTAAAACTTAAAACATTGTTAATATCAAAACAGAAAGTTTAAATTTTAAGATAGTACTATACCTAAAGAGTCAAAAATAATTGGACGGGTAAGAGACTTGTGACAATTAGTCCCAAATAGTCCCTTTGTTTTGGCTTTTCTCTGTTCCATAGCAGGTGGCTCTTCTGATACAAAACAGAGACTCTGCATTTTCTTTTAACAACATGCTTGAGTTTAGGGAAGGAGACAGCCATGCTCCAATTCCAAAGCCGGCTTTAATTTTTAATTGAACTGGGACTACAGAAAAACCATTTGCATTATGTGTCTGTAGAGAAGAGCAGAAAGAGCCATTTAGGAAGATTCATGAAATTTTATCCTGTTGGAAATGTGCTATATCAATAGGGCAATTTATTCCTTTTCTTTGGCCATGTTCTCTGGATGATCCAACTTTGTTAGTTGCCTTCATTCTCCTGGAAAGACAAACACAAAACATTGCCCACAGCCTAACTTTGGGGTGTCTCCCTTTTGTCAAGTTATACCTGATAAAATAAAAAGCCTTTGATAGTTTTATAAGTTAGTTTAGATTGAATGGTCACTCTGGTTGAAGAACAATCACCTCTTCAAATCAAGAGGTCTCTCGTTCAAATTCAGTCTTTTAGTTACTCTGGAGAGGAGTTTCCCCAATGGTGATAGATAGGGACCCATCAGCTTTATTTGTTAGAACACAAAATATCACACAACTCTCTCTCTCTCTCTCTCTCTCTCTCTCTCTCTCTCTTTCCTCTCTCTCCCTCCCTCCCCCTCTCTCATTTGTGCACACATGTGTTTTGTGTGTGTGTGTGTGTGTGTGTGTGTGGAATCTTTAAGGTCCACTATTTGTAAAATCATATCACCTTCCGTGCAGAAATTTCCTCTTTCTTAGGAACATTCTTTCCTAAGGACAGAGGGGAGTCTCAGGAAGTCAATGACTCATGTTTAGGAAATTTGAAACTTAAAAGATTCATAAAGCCCTGTCCCAAATTTGTAGACAACAGCTATTGTTGAGCACTCTCTGGTGAGCTAAGGTGGCTAAAGAAAAGACTCCCAGACCTCGGGAGCTGTTTGTTCATCCTGCAATGTGTGGCAGTACTGCAGTTTTGTAAGTGTTTACATAGGATGTGGTTGGAATCTCCTAGATGTTGCTGCCTTTTAGAAATCTACATTCATGTAAATTACCTTTAGCTAGTCTCTTGAGAGTAACTTCATAAAACTCATTTTTCCCCAAGTTGGACTTTGATAGAATTGATTCTGAAGTTTGTCACTGATTCCCTATATGGGATCAAGAGATTGTTCAACTCTCCCCAGGGGGAAAAAAATCTCACAAAATAATTATGAGTAGAGGTAATTTTGTAGTTTTCTCTAGTTTGTAACTAAGTGGTATTCTACTGAATATTTTTCAATTGTTTTACATTTACTCTTGAAAAGAAATCTGCCTTTGTCATGGTATACAATTACTTTAACATGATGATATATTACTTGCTGTTTCTTTTTTTCCCTTTTCTCTGATATACTTCTTCATGTCTTTCCTTGTTTAGAGAGAGGGTCTCACTTTGCAACTGTGTAGTCCAATTGGCCTTGAGCTATGCAAACCAGGCTAGTCTCAAAACTATAGAGATCAGTGCGGGCTGCCTCTCGACCATTGCCAGCAGTCTATTGTGGGGGTATCTTTGTGGATTTCTGTGGGCCTCTCTAGCACTTTGCTTCTTCCTCGTCTCATGTGGTTTTCATTTATCATGGTCTCCTATTCCTTGTTCTCCCTCTCTGTTCTTGATCCAGCTGGGATCTCCCGCTACCCCAAGCTCTCTTTCCCTCGACCTTCTCCCTTCATTTCCCCCACTTATGTCCAGGCTGTTCATGAAGATCTCATCCATTTCTCCGTCATTGGGCGATCCCCGTGTCTTTCTTGGGGTCCTGTTTTCCAGGTAGCCTCCCTGGTGATGTGAGTAGCAGTCCAGTCATCCTTGCTCCATATCTAGTATTCTCCTATGAGTGAATACATACCATGTTTGTCTTTCTGAGTCTGGGTTACCTCACTCAGGAGGATTTTTTCTAGATCCATCCATTTGCATGCAAACCTCATGATGTCATTGTTTTTCTCTGCTGAGTAGTACTCCATTGTATATATGTACCACAGTTTATTTATCCATTCTTCAGTTGAAGGGCATCTAGGTTGTTTCCAGGTTCTGGCTATTACAAACAATGCTGATATGAACATAGCTGAGCAAGTGTTCTTGTGGTATGATTGAGCATTCCTTGGGTATATGCCCAAGAGTGGTATAGCTGGATCTTGGGGGAGATTGATTCCCAATTTTCTAAGAAAGCGCCATATTGATTTCCAAAGTGGCTGTACAAGCTTGCATTCCCACCAGCAGTGGAGGAGTGTTCCCCTAGCTCCACATCCTCTCCAGCATAAAGTGTCTTAGGTGTTTTTGATCTTAGCCATTCTGACAGGCGTAAGGTGGTATCTCAGAGTTGTTTTGATTTGCATTTCCCTGATAATTAGGGATGTTGAGCAATTCCTTAAATGTCTTTCAGCCATTTGAGTTTCCTCTGTTGAGAATTCTCTGTTTAGTTCTATAGCCCATTTCTTAATTGGACCATTGGGCATTTTGATGTCTAATTTCTTGAGTTCCTTATATTTTCTGGATATCAGTCCTCTGTCAGATGTGGGGTTGGTGAAGATCTTTTCCCATTCTGTAGGCTGACCCACTCTGCTGATGGGATGGCCAAACACCCTAATTGTTGTGCTAGAAACCCAACCAATGACTGAGGGATCTGGAAGCAGAGATCCACGGCTAGGCCCCAGATGGAGCTAAGGGAGTCCAATTAGCAAGAAAGAGGCTGGTCTATATGAGCTAGAATTGTTGAGACCAAGGTTGGATAAAGCACAGGTACAAATAGCCAAATGAATGGAAACACATGAACTATGAACCAATGGCTGAGGGGCCCCCAACTGGATCAGGCCCTCTGAATGGGTGAGACAGTTGATTGGCTTGATCTGTTTGGGAGGCATCCAGGCAGTGGGACTGGGTCCTGTGCTCATTGCATGAGCTGGCTGTTTAAAACCTGGGTCCTATGCAGGGTCGCTTGGCTCAGCCTGGGAGGAAGGGACTGGCCCTGCCTGGACTGAGTCTACCAGGTTGATCTCAGTCCTTGGGGGAGGCTTTGCCCTGGAGGAGGTGGGAATGGGGGGTGGGCTGCAGGGAAAGGGAGGGGGGCGGGAGGGGGGAGAACAAGGGAATCCATGGCTGATATGTAGAACTGAATGGTATTGTAAAATAAAATAAAATTTAAAAAAAAAACTGTAGAGATCAGCTTGCTGCGGCTTTTAGGTTGCTGGTATTGACGGCTTTCACCACCAAAACCAAAGCTCATTTTTCTTAAAGTTTTGTTGTTGTTGTTGTTGTTGTTGTTGTTGTTGTTGTTCCCAACTACATAAGGAACATCAGCCCACAATGATAATTCCATGTTTTTGTTTTTAATATTAAGGTGAAGTGATTCATCATGGTCTGAATTGGAAGATTTCAGAGTGAATATTGTTAGCGAATTCAAGATGTATTTTGGCATTTGAAAATTGTTTCCCTGATAAAGCTTATAGAGATGTTTTCCTTATTATTAATCAATCTATGGGTTCCTTCAATTGAGATTATGTTGAGTGTCTTGGATCATCTTTTAGACAGTAGTGTTAAGCACATCTTGTTGCATTGACATTAAATAAAAGAGGTTTTCTCCAGCTATGTGTAAAGACAGTGTTTGTGAGATGAAGAGTACATCACTGGCATCTCAGGAAGTATGACAGAGTTGTGCATGAAGATATAAATAAAATATATTTAGTCCAACATTTGAAAACTAATACTTTCTTATGTGAGAAAATAACATTGTTGTAGCCATGGGTCTTGAAACACAGATTTCCTTTGCTCATTTTGTAATGTTCACCTAACTGATGAAAAATTGCTGTTTTAATTCAATGTCAACATGATTTTAGACATTTTAGATATGGATATATGACATCTGGCTGCCAGGAAAATTCTTATAAAATCAATTTTCCATGCTTCCTTTAAACCATGCATTCATTATTTCTTTACAAAATTATAATGTTTTATAATCACCTGTGTTCTAAACAAAATGCAGACCTTTCCCAGAGAATGTTAGATATCAAATACAGTAATGTCCATTGATCTATATTTTATTAATACATAAATTTGTTTTTATATCCTCTTAATATGCTCTTATATATCAATTACATTTAAATCTATGAAAATAAGAAAAATATATCCATGCAGCATTGTCATGAAAGAATGACTCTAATGCTGTGAGAATACCATTTATATACTCCCAGACTAAAGCAGAGTTTCATAATTACTTGCTGCACAGGATAGTTTTGGAAAAGTTATATGTGAACAGTACTAGAAATATGCATGACATTGAGCTATTGTTAATAATGTGCAGTTTCTACATTCATCATTTTTGATCATGATCTGTCCAATTGTCTTTCATGACATACTCTGTGTTAGAGGATAAATGGAGTTGTCCTGTTTATTCATAATGGATGTCTTGTTGGCTAGTGATAGGAGAGAAATTCAACCTGTTTTAATCTCCATGTTTATTAAAATCTATGAAATTATAGAAATTTTTAAATTATAGAAATTATAATCTAGAGCAGATTAAAGGTTGGAAGTACTTCACTTTATGTGAAATGTAGGTATCAATTCTTTAGATTTTCATAAAATTCTATGTACTATTTAGGCTTAAATAGCCAATTTGATAGCATTCTGTTTTCATATCCTAGAGTCAAATAAAATAAAATGTTCCAACTATTTAATTAATTATTTAAATACTTGAAGTTTTTGTTGAAAATCTATTCTCATTCACAAAGTAAAAACAATATGCAGGATTTTGGCAGACTACTTTTATATAATGAGTGTCTTTTTTTAACTTTAATAGAACAGAGAAAATAAACATGTTCTTTGCACTGTTGAAGATATTAAGAGAGATTTCATTACATTTTGTTTACTTATTATCTCTGTGTGCATATGTGGGTGTATCAATGCATGTATTTATAGTTTGGAGGACATTGTGAAAGAGTATTTCATATATTACACTATGAAACAACTTCATGTTTTACTTGCACTATGAAATCCATTGCTTGAACAAAACTTCCACAAAAATCTATTCAATTTATGGTTTTATTTTAATTATAAATTCATTTTAGAATATTATGCTGCTTTGAAATTAATTACATAAAACAGATCCTACACGTTTTTGTCTTTTTGTACAATTTTGTGTACATTTACTTTTGTATGTGTGTATGTATACATACGCACATGTATGTATGTGTCCTGTGTCTGCAGTTATACAGAAGCATGTGTGCACTTGGATTTGGATGTCTCAAAATAACCTTAGGTGACCTTCTTCAGGAGCTGTCGACCTAGGTCATCACTCTTATGCAGTAAACAGTAAACTGAACTATTCTCTGTCCAGGTTTTAATTTTTTTAAAAAATTTATATACATACACACACACACACACACACATATACTTTCTTTTTGTTTTTTTTGATTTATTTTATTTTACAATATAATTCAACTTCACATATCAGCCATAGATTCCCCTGTTCTCCCTCCTCCCACCCCGCCCCCTCTCCCCGGCCCACCCCCCATTTCCATCTCCTCCAGGGCAAAGACTCCCCCGAGGATTGAGATCAACCTGGTGGACTCAGCCCAGGCAGGTCTAGTCCCCTCCTCCCAGGCTGAGCCAAGGGTCTCTACTAAGCCCCAGGTTTCAAACAGCCAATTCATGCACTGAGCACAGGACCTGGTCCAACTGCCTGGATGCCTCCTAAACAGATCAAGCCAATCAACTGTCTCACCCATTCAGAGGGCCTGATCCAGTTGGGGGCCCCTCAGTCATTGGTTCACAGTTCATGTGTTTCCATTCGTTTGGCCACTTGTCCCTGTATTCCATCCATCCCTGGTCCCAACAACTCTTGCTCACATAAACCCTCCTCCTTCTCACCAATTGGACTCCCGTAGCTCCACCCAGGGCCTGACAGTGGATATCTGCATCTAGTTCCCTCAGTCACTGGATGGGGTTTCTAGCGCGACAATTAAAGTGTTTGGCCATCCTATCACCAGCGTAGGTCAGTTCGGGCTATTTCTCGACTATTGCCAGCAGTCTATTGTGGGGGCATCTTTGTGGATTTCTGTGGGCCTCTCCAGCACTTTGCTCCTTCTTATTCTCATGTGGTCTTCATTTACCATGAACATTCCTTGTGCTCCCTCTCTGTTCTTGATCCAGTTGGGATCTCCCGCTCCCCCAAGTTCTCTTTCCCTCGCCCCTCGCCCCTCATTACCCCCACTCATGTCCAGACTGTTCATGTAGATCTCATCCATTTCTCTGTCATTGAGCGATCCCTGTGTTTTTCTTGGGGTCGTGTTTTCCAGGTAGCCTCCCTGGTGTTGTGAGTGGCCGTCCAGTCATCCTTGTTCCACAACTAGTATTCTCCTATGAGTGGGTACATACCATGTTTGTCTTTCTGAGTCTGGGTTACCTCACTCAGGAGGATTTTTTCTAGATCCCTCCATTTGCCTGCAAACCTCATGATGTCATTTTTTTTTTCTGTGCTGAGTAGTATTCCATTGTATATATGTACCACAGTTTATTTATCCATTCTTCAGTTGAAGGGCATCTAGGTTGTTTCCAGGTTCTGGCTATTACAAACAATGCTGATATGAACATAGCTGAGCAAGTGTTCTTGTGGTATGATTGAGCATTCCTTGGGTATATGCCCAAGAGTGGTATAGCTGGATCTTGGGGGAGATTGATTCCCAATTTTCTAAGAATGCGCCATATTGATTTCCACAGTGGCTGTATCAGCTTGCATTCCCACCAGCAGTGGAGGAGAGTTCCCCTAGCTCCACATCCTCTCCAGCACAAGGTGTCCTCAGTGTTTTTGATCTTAGCCTATCTGACTGGCGTAAGGTGGTATCTCAGAGTTGTTTTGATTTGCATTTCCCTAATGATTAGGGATGTTGAGCAATTCCTTAAATGTCTTTCAGCCATTTGAGTTTCCTCTGTTGAGAATTCTCTGTTTAGTTCTATAGCCCATTTCCTAATTGGACTGTTGGGAATTTTGGTGTTTAATTTCTTGAGTTCCTTATATATTCTGGATATCAGTCCTCTATCAGATGTGGGGTTGGTGAAGATCTTTTCCCATTCTGTGGGCTGTCGCTTTGCCTTGTTGACCATATCCTTTGCTCTACAAAAGCTTTTCAGTTTCAAGAGGTCCCATTGATTGATTGTTTGTCTCAGTGTCTAAGCTACTGGTGTTATACCTAGGAAGCGATCTCCTATGCCAATGCTTTCACTCTGAACCTGCTAGAAGAGAAAGTAGGAAGTAGTCTTTTTGGCTTTTTGAGACAGGGTTTCTCTGTGCAGTTTTGGTGCCTGTCCTGGATCTCACTTTGTAGACCAGGCTAGCCTCAATCTTACAGAGATCTGCCTAGCTCTGCCTCCTGAGTGCTGGGATTAAAGGTGTGCACCACCGCCGCCACCAGGCTTAAAATATTTTTATACTTAAAATATTTCATTGTGTCCAATGTGAAAGACATTCTGCTTTGGGAAAGGGTGGTGAGGTAATACATCATTCTGTTTCCTTGGTAATCATTGCATTACTTTGAACAATTGCAAGGTCTTCAACACCACAGGATGTGCCAACCTCTGTCTCCCAAGTGTTTTGTGTTCCATACTGCCTGACTTTTGAGCAACCTTCTTAATCATACAACTCAATGCTTAGTCCTTTGTTTTGTAATTCCAGTGTGAATTAATGATACCACCCTGCACGAAGGTTCTTTTGGATGTCTCCGTTGCCTTCTCTTTTTTGGATCTACTTAATCGTTTTGTATTTCATTTCTTCCTTTTGTTCTCAAGCTAACTTATTACATTACCTAAATTTTTTTTGAGAACTTCATATATACATATTACATTTACATTTTCACTTCTTTCCTCACCTCCTTCCATGGCTCTCATACTCCATCTTAAATTTACT